>CM076577.1:1376410410-1376606873 GCA_034641835.2 Pinus albicaulis
AATTGTTTGGTCAATTTAGTGTGTCCTAAATTGCTGCATTTAATTGTCAATCCGGGAATCGTAAGCTGATGAAGTGCGGCGCACTATATGTGCAAGATAACCTCTTTCTTATCTTTTTGTCGTTTATGGTCTTCCTAAGGTGAAATGGAAATTCTAAAGTGAGAAACAAGCTTGGTTATAATTGTTCAAGGAAATGATATTCCCCTATAATGATTTTCCAATCTCGAAACTTCAAAAGCAAATTGGAATTACAATGACAAAAGAAAGTAAACTGCTGAAAGGGAAAGTGCTGTTAATCTAATGAATCAAAACAAGAAACTAGTGAATATGAAAACTAAACTATTCTTGCTGCCAACTGAACACAAAAGAAACTACGCTTATGGAAATTCAAAGATGCAATGAAAGAAATCTAAACCAGATTACATCAATTCATTTTCTGACCCTTCATCATTAGACCAGCTATGACTTGTGGAAGTAATCATAAACAACTTGTGTAACTGATATTTAATTTGCAGAAAGTAAACTAATACTAAACCATACACACATGATTCAATCCCTCGCCATCAGTCCAGCTGTGGCTTTCGGAAGCAATTGAAGATGTCATACATGATTCAATATATTTAAGTTTGCGGAAAAGAAACTAATACTAAACTACACACTTCATCATGCAGCCCCTCACCATCAGTCCAGCTGTGGCTTTCGGAGGAAACTGAAGACGCTATGAGCAACTTAATATATCTAATTTTGCAGAAAGGAAACTAATACTAAACTACACATCTCATCATGCAACCCCTCACCATCAGTCCAGCTGTGGCTTTCGGAGGTAGCTGAAGACACTATGAGTAGCTTAATATGTCTAATTTTAACTATTGAATCAGATAAACAAAAGTGAAATGCACAAAACAAAACTGAAGTTAAACAAAGACTGTGAAAGAAAACTAGCAGCAGAATAATATCAGTTTCATATCATTAGCGAAAATACTATGAAAATGCCCCAGGGTGTCTACCTAAAACCTGCACAAGAAAACTGATCAGTATTTTAACAATCATAAAAACATAAAAGACAGGAATGTAATGGAAATTACAGAAATGTATGAACATAAATAAAACAACTATGAAATATGAACATGTAATGGGTTATGATACAATGATTACTTAAAGAAATGAAATGAAAAATATATACATTAATACACAGAACCTCGGCTGAGCAGGGGCCCTCTACGCAGCTCTGGTATGATCTTCAAACACGAATTAAGTTATGACACAGAGTTTTTCACATTAAAAAGAAAGTCATTACAGGCTGGTGGTATTACGGCTCAAGGCAGCGTAATCACCACATAACAGAGTACGCACATCAACTTAACAACTAAGAACTATCAACTCACATTCACTAACTCTACGTGCGTATGCAAACGCTCTTTATAAAGCAATAAAATGTAACTGTTTCCTGAAGTTTATGATAGCAGCCAACCCGTAGACCACGAAGGCCACGGATTTAGGAGTATGGCCATGTTTGGGAAACGGATCTATGGAAGGTGGGCGCTTAAATTCAACTCCAGAACTTTGCACAGATGTCAATTAACTTCCACAAGCTTGGGAAACGGCCGTATGGATGTTTCTATGCCACGAAACAGAGTCCGGCCGACATAGAACTCCACAGTTGACTTCCACGTGGATGGCTTTGACCGCGGCTTTCCTTGACGAATTTACTTGAACCAATAGGACACGAACCATGTCCTTGTCATTCCTAGCCTGCCCATGTGGCTCGTTTCCTTCGTTGACACTTGTAACATTGATTTCCACAAAATAGCTGCGGAAAGTTGCAGCGGCTGCGGAAAGTGACAAGTTTCCGCAGCTGTATGAACAAAATCTAAATCAAATAGAAAACACACAAACATAATTAAAAACCATGTTAGATACCCTTTTGCACATGATATTGACAATTTTGGAGGTTTAGGTGAGTGAAAGAGATATGGAAAAGTGTATGGGAAAGAGACAAATTCGGGACTCAACATACCCCCACTGTGAAGGTGTTGCATGTCCTCATGCAACCAAAATTTTGACACTCTCTGTTCAATTCATGTGCCTTGATACTTGAGCCAACACATCTAACCCCCTTCTCTTCTTCTTTGGTACTGCCATCATTCTGGGTTTCTTCATGAGGCACCTGAATTTGATATTCACAAGTGCTCTGCTCAATTTTTGGCATTTCCTTTTTAGCTTCTTATTTTTCTTTTGCCAAATACCCAAATGTAACATAGTATTGTCATGGATAATCTTGTCCAGTTTGCCTTGCTCTTTAAGTGTTTCATTTTCATTTTTGATATGCCGATTCAAAAGCTCAAGCTCAAAAATCTCTTGTTTTAATGACTGAACCAAGTCATCCTGCAATGTATGAGGCTGAGTAGAAGAGGTGCTTGGACATGTGGCTGCCTTCTCCAAGGATTCTATATAATCATAGACCTCCTGTTGTTTGGGGTCTACTTCCGGTGTCTTCTTCATTGGACTGTCCTCAAAATGCTGCAAGGGAGAATTATGTTCAAAATTTGGCTGAGGAGAACTTTCATCAATATTTTGCTGAGAATAAGATGGAGTACACTCATTGTCTGATTGGGAGTGAAAGGAGTCAGGTTCACTAACTGACTGAAATGGACTATGGTCGGTTGGAGACTGTTCGGATGTCTCTTCACCCAAATCAATGAAATGAGGACCTTTAATTTGTGTTTTTCTCAGTTTTCCCTTAAGCCTGCTACTTCTCCTCACATGCTGTGGTACACTACCCTTTTGTTCTTGTTTTCCTGTTTTTGCCTTCTTAGATAGAGATGATTGTTTTTGAAGAAAAATTAATCTCTCAGACAGAATTTGGTGATCTTCTTTTTCAGAAGAAGAAGTTTTATGGACAGCCTCAACAATTTCTTTCCCTTTTGATATTTTTGGCTTCTTAATTTTGATTTCCTTCTTCTTCCTTTTTATCAATCTCTCTTCCTTATCATTTTTCTTCATAGTAATAGTAGAAGTATCTTGGATTTCATCTATTGTTCTTTTCCTTCTACTTCTTTTTGCTGTGCTAGCTGCGGGAACTTCCTGTGTAGGAGCAACTTGGGTTTCAACATCCATTTTATTTCTTCTACTCCTTCTAATTGATTTACCTTCAGGAATTTTCTGAGGTTCTTCAAAGAAGTTTCTAACTAAGAATTGTTCCCAAGTATCTTCTCTTTCTTTCAGTTCCTTTTCAATCAAAATTTTTATAAGCCCATGATGATATAAATGAGGCTCTACATCTCCTAGGTGTTTTTGCACAGTCACAGCCATTTTCTTCAAGCTAATGAATAGGAAATAAGGAAGATTGAGAGTTTGGTTTTCAAGGAAATTCATCAATATCCTAGTATGATACATGTACATAGAGCCAAAGCGGCCTTCACATGTGATAAATTTCTGAACAATGAGTAATAAAGTGGCCCATTCATCTTTTATTGCATGCACAGGGAGTCCTCTTTTGAAAACAGTGATATCCATACCTTGATTTCGGAGGATTGTTCTCCATGCCTCATCACTGATACTTTTGTTTTTGAACCAACGTTCTCCTTCCTGAAGAAGCTCTGTTGCTGCTGCTATTGATGCTTCATTAACCAAAAATTTGAGGTCTCCCACTTCTGCTTCCGAGCCATCAAATGATCTTGCAAACGCTTTGGTAATTTCTCTGTGGTAACCCCGGAATTTCTGAATAAAACGTAGCCATTTAGCTTTTCTCAATATCTCTTTTGCTTGTGGAAATCCCTCTATGAACTTCGGTCCTTCCGGCTCTGCCCTTAATAATTTTCCCATTTTACTTCTCTGTGCTTCACAGCTTGCCTCTGTGAGGGTTTTAAGCGGAAGTGGAACGATGGAATACACGGAGTCGAGCACAATGTTGTGGGGATGTTATCACAAAACGGAAATGAGCACCATACACAAAATGGAATAAGACTGTGGGTGAATATACGGGAATGAGAGTGAGTAAAAGGAACGGAATGGACTGAAACAGGGAATGAGAATGAGTAGAGTGAGGTTTTGTAACACGACAGAGAAACGACAAAGAAGTTAACAAAGTGTAATGCATTCGGCCGCATTTTGAATTTTTGGTGGCTGTGTCATAAATCTGAACACGTTTCAATCAATGATTATGGAGTTATGCGGCTTGTAAGAGTCCTTTGTCAACTCAAATACGTATCATTATCTTCGGTGGGCTATTTGAACATGAGTAAGAGTCGGAATTTCAATAATGAAGCCGTTTGTGAATAAATGCAAGAGGATAACATAGAGATCGTGGAGGGTTACGGACTGTCAATATAATCATTGTGCGTTATGGGTAGAGCTCATAGTTTAAAATTACATTAAAAAAATGTGTCTTTTATACTATTTGAAATAAACTTTATTCATACCTTTGGAATCCTTGCTCTTGCCCTTGGTCTTCAACTGATTGATCTTCATTAGTGTCTTGAATGTCCCATTGATCCTCTCCTGCATTTTATTTCATGATTTTATGAAAACAACAACTAATTGTACATTCTTTTTGAAAACAGAGTAGTAGCAGCTGCGGAATCTGCTTCTGGCTGCGGAAACTGGAGTCAGCTGCGGAAACAGATGTCAGCTGCGGAAACTGACACAGCTATTACTTGGCTGAAATAGAAATGAACAAATGACAAATGACCAGATGGAAATGGTCATAAAAATATTTTTATTGATGGAATGGATGAGATGAAGTGGAATGAAGTGAAATGAAATGAAATGAAATGAAGTGAAGTGAAGTGAAGTGAAATGGAGTGGGTGGTGAGATAAAATAAAAGACAGAATTTTTTTTTTTTGGAAAATATAGAGTGTCAGGTGTCCCTGATTTTCACCCCATATTTTCTGTATAAGACTGCCAATCAATGATTGGTTTTCAGGCTTATACCATTTTTTTTTTTCTTCTCTTTTTTTTATTTTTTTTTTCTCTTTTTATTTATTTATTTATTTATTTTTTTTAACTTGAAAAACAAAAACTAGCTTGGTAGAGAAGAAGGATTCTTCTGTACCAGCCTGATTGCAGAACTTTCTTGAAACAACTTGACAAAATCCTCTTTAGAGAGTGGCTTATGATAAACTTTCAATGTATGGCCATTCACTAAAAGAGGAGTTTGAAACTCATCAATGGTCTTGATTCTTACAGCTCCATTGTTAAAGACCTTGTCAATCTCATATGGCCCAAGCCAATGAGTCTGAAATTTCCCTTGAAAGTCTTTAAACTTGGAGTCAAACAACAATGCCCAATCTCCTTCTTGAAACTTCTTCTCTTTGATATATTTGTCATGCCACTTAGTTCTTTGATATTGAGCTAGATCAGTTTTTAGAATTGCTTCTTGTCTGATCTCATCTAGCTCATTCAATTGCTCCATTCTATGCTTTTGGGCTTCTGATAAGTCCATTCCCAACTGAATTGCTATCTTGAAGGTCTTGACTTGGAACTCAATGGGGAGCAAGACTTCTTTCCCATAAACAAGTTCATAGGGAGAATGTCCTGTTGTATTCCTCCATGTAGTTCTGTAGGCCCACAAGGCTTCTGGAAGCCTTTCTGCCCAATCTCTTCTATGTAGATGAACAGTTTTGGTGATGATACTTTCAAGAGCTTTGTTTGTGGACTCCACTTGACCATTTTCTTGTGGATGGTAAGGAGTAGATCTTCTGTGCTTGATTTTGTATTCTTCCATCAACTTCTCCACCAAATTTGATGTGAATTGGCTCCCTTGATCTGTTACAATTTCTCTTGGAACACCAAAGCGAGTAAAAATATCCTCATAAAGAAAATGAACAACTGAATTTTCAGTAGCAGATACTAATGCTTTAGCTTCTACCCATTTAGTAACATAATCGGTGCAAACCAATATATACTTCTTTTGCTTCGATGGTGGATTAATCGGTCCAATGAAATCTAAAGCCCATTTTTCAAAGGGTTCAATGAGTACCTGTGCTTGCAATGGCATTTCATTTGAGAGGGTAGGTTTCCCTACTCTTTGGCAACTATCACACCTTTTGACATATTGTTTTGCATCTTTGAAGAGAGAAGGCCAATAATATCCCAAGGAAAGGATTTTATAGGCCGTCCTTTTGTCCGCAAAGTGTCCGCCGCATGGTTCATCATGACATGCCTTAAGAATATCCGGCATTTCATCTTCCCTGACACATCTTCTGATCACAAGATCTGGCCCTGTTTTAAACAATTCGTTAGAAATCCATGAATATCTTGAACTCTCCTGAATAATTTTTCGTTTTCTCTTGGAAATAAATGTGAAGGTAGTTTCCCTGTAACCAAATAGTTAGCAATATCTGCATACCAAGGGGTCTTAATAGTTACTGCAAACAAGTATTCATCGGGAAACTTATCTTCTACAGGAGAATCTTCTTTAGTATTCTGAATCCTAGACAAGAAATCAGCTACTGTATTCTGTTTTCCTGGTCTATCCAACACGGTAATATTGAATTCTTGCAAAAGTAAAAGCCATCTTGTCACTCTGCCATTAGTAACAGGTTTGTTCATTAAATATCTAATTGCAGAATGGTCAGTATGAATAAAAGTTTCATAGCCTGTTATGTAATGTCTAAACTTATTAATTGCATGAACAACAGCTCAGAACTCTTTTTCAGTCACAGTATAGTTCAACTCTGTGGGAGTCAAATTTTTACTGGTGTAATAAATGGCATAAAGAATTAAATCTTTTTGACCCAACACAGCTCCAAGAGCTGTATCTGAAGCATCTGTAGAAATATGGAAAGGAAGTTTCCAATTTGGTCCTCTCAAGATAGGTGCTTCAGATATTCTTGTTTTCAAAGTTTCAAAAGCGGATTGACAATCAGGATCCCATTTAAATTCACAGTCTTTTGTAAGAAACTTGAAGAGTGGAGATGCTATTTTAGTGAAGTTCTCTATAAATATTCTATAGTAACCAGTAAATCCTAGAAAACTTCTAACATCTTTTTGACAATTTGGAATAGGCAACTTGGAGATGACTTCAACTTTTGATCTATCAACTTTAATTCCATCTCCTGAAATATGATGTCCTAAAACAATCCCTTCAGTAAACATCATAAAGCTTTTTTCATGGCTTAATGAAAGGTTTGTTTCTTTACATCTTATGAGAACTTTTTCCAAATTTTCTAATGCCTCTTCAAATGTATTACCATAAACTGTAAAATCATCCATATAAACCTCTACACAATCATGGATTAGATCAGAAAAAATTCCTAGTACTGCTCTTTGGAATGTTGCTGGTGCATTACATAACCCAAAAGGAAGCACTCGGTAGGCAAAAGTTCCCCATGGACAAATAAATGTGGTCTTATCTTGATCTTCAGGTGCTACCTGAATTTGATTATAACCACTAAAACCATCCAAGAATGAAAAGTACTTTTTACCTGCTAATGTATCTAATACCTGATCAATAAAAGGCAAAGGAAAGTGATCCTTCAAAGTTGCTTTGTTCAACTCCCTGTAATCAATACATACTCTCCATTTACCATTCCTTTTAGGTACTATAACCAAAGGAGAAACCCATCGGCTATCTGAAATTGGATAAATGAAGTTTACATTGAGAAGTTTTTGGAGCTCTTCATTCACTATCTCCCTAAGATTTGGATTCATCCTTCTTTGAGGTTGTCTGATTGGTCTACTGTTTTCCTCAATATAGATATGATGGATGCAAGTCTTAGGATCAATACCTTTCATGTCGGTATACTCCCATGCAAATGCAGTAGAATGTTTTTGCAAGATTTTGGTTAGTTCTTCTTGTTGTGACTTTTCCAAATGTTTGTTGATATTTAATGTTTTTCCTGGAAAAATCTCAATAGTAGAATTACCAAACTCTTCCATAGAGTAAAGAGACATTTGTCTTGATGATAAATATTCTATGTCAGATTCCAATTGAAATTGTGTGGGGTCATATTCTGAAGTTATCTCAAAATTTTCTAATGTGTTCAGAATTTGACTATCCTCACTAATCTCAGAAATGGTAAAGACAGGTTGTATAGTGTTCTCATCATCGACCCATTCATTGTCTCCTATTTCTGTAATTGCTCTTGCGGGAGGATACAAATTGAATTTCTTTGTCAAATTACCATTAGAAATGTACATGTCTTCAGATCTACAACTAATAAAAGCATCAGCTGTGGCCAGCCAAGGTCTTCCTAAGATAATTGGATGTCCTCCTAGATTGCTTTTGGGAGTCAAAATCATAAAGTCTACTGGATATTCCCAAGAATCTAAGGAGACTGAAATATCTTATAATACACCATCTGGTTTAATAACCGATCGATCTGCAAGTTGCAATAAAGTAGGTGTAAAAAGAAGGTTAGGAAGTTTTAACTGTTCCATAGTCTGTCTACTCATAATGTTGATAGCGGCCCCTAAGTCAATCAATGTGTTTGGAATTTCTATCCCATTTATATGTGTCTTGACAATTGGACTTCCAGGATCTACATACTTCTGCATGGCAATTTTTCCCATCATAATGTCTGCAATCTTTCCTACCAGGTGGATTCTTCTTGTGTCCTTTATCTTTCTTCCTGGTCTTTTGAAACTCAACTCCTTTATGGTTTTTGCTAGAATAGGAATTTCTCGAATGGCTTGTAGCAATGGAATCTTGATACAAACATTCTTCAATTCATCTAGAAAGTCATAGTTAGGCAACAAAATTTGTTTTTCCACCCCCTTATCAATTTGTAGTCTTCCCGGAAAAGGAGGTGTAGATGAAGATACATGTTGCTCAACTATAGGAGTTGTGGATGCTAGCTTTTCTTTTTCTTTTTGAATTTTTGAATTTTGAAGAGATTCTTCCTGAGAACCCTTATCGACTTGAAGAGAGTCCTCCTCAGAGGTATCTTGCTCTTGAATGTCTATAGAAGGTTTTTCTAAAACTCTACCAGATCTGAGTTGTACATCGTTGAGAGGAACAATCATATAGGTAGGAAATTGTTGTCCTTCTACCATATAAGTAGTTTGAGGATTCTTATTGTTAGGATTTGGCAATGGCTGAGTTGGAAGTTGATTTGTCTTCTGTTGGTATGGGAGCATGAGTTGAGGATTTGTATTTTGTTGAGAAGGTTGATGTTGTGGAAATGGCAATGAAAGTTGTTGTGGATTTTGGCTTGGAAATTGTGGAGCTTGTTGGTTTTGGAAAGATGGAGGATATTGATAAAATTGAGCAAATCTCCCATAAGGATTTTGCATTCCTTGTACCCATGGCTGATATGAGTTTTGATGTTGGGGCCAAGGTTGTTGCCAAGGAGTCCAATTTGGTGGGGTTTGAAGATTCATAGGGTTATTAAACCCTTGATATTGTTGTCCCTGCCAAGGTCTCCTTGCGGCAAAACAGAGAGATTCTATTGAATTTGGATCTTCTTGAAAAACAACTTTGAGTCCAGGAATTGAAGGACAATCCTTGATTTCATGATTTTCTGAGCAAATCATACATGTTTCTACAACTTTTGCATCCAAGGGACATTCCCTTAAAGCATGTTTCTTTCTACATTTCGGACAAAAGATGGCTAAAGCATCTGTTTCTGCTTTCTGCTTGTTTTGGATTTTAAGGGTGTCTAGTTGTTCACTAAGACCCCTAAGATATCAGTTTTAAACTCATCAAGCATATTACCAATCTTTGTCCTACTTACTGATCCAGTTGCAGATTTGTTAGCCCTAATAAGAGAAGAATCCCTAGGCCCTTTTCCAGTTTTAGATCTTCCCCTTGAGAATTGGATACATAGTTCTGTTATATCATGAAATGGGAGTTGAGAAATGTCTCCTTTACCCATCATGTTTAAAATGTCTATCCATTCATCTCTAATGGCTTTTAAGAGGAGGGCTTTCAAGGTTTCATTATCTAAGTTGCTCATCTTTGCTCTTTTCAAGTTGTATTGAAATCTTTCAATTAAGTCTTCCAAATTTTCATCTTCTTTTTGCTTCATTTTGAATACCTCATCCTTGTGATTGGTGGGCATACAATAATCCAAGTATCTATCCAAAAATGTTTGTTTCATATCATTCCAAGTCCTGATAGATTGAGTGGCTAATCCCATGAACCATTTCAAAGCAGATCCCTTCAAGGTTGAAGGAAATAGTTTTAGTTTTTGAGAATCTTCCATATAGTCATAAGTTCGGCACACTACTTCAAACTCAAACAGAAATGTTTCAGGATCTTCACTTCGTAATCCATAAAAGTTAGGGAGAACAGATGGTGAAATATTTTTCATTGTTGCATGAGTTTCCTCATCGACTATAGGGAATCCAAGAAAATCGTCCCTATTTCTACCATTATTTCCTTCACCATTGTTATCTTCATTATCTCCTCCTCCTCTATCTCCACCTCTATTTATTACTTCCTCTGCCATGATAGCTTCTTTAGAGTCCTTATAGTCCTCTAGTTCTTCTAGCAAGGAAGGATGAGAGAAAGTTTCTTTGTTTTCAAAGTAGGCTTTAATAGGTGGTGTAGGAGAATCCTCTAATTCAGCTGTTCTTTGGCTTCCAAAAATCTTAAGGCTAGGGGTAGATGATGTTGAATCTGGTCTATGCCTTGAAGAAGATGGAGTTGTGAAAATCGAACTCTTGGCTTTAGCTATAAACCTTCCCCTAGAATCTCTTGCTCTATGCATGTCATTTTTTTTAGTTTTTTTTAAACAAAAGTTGGGCTAATAATTCTCTTTCTGATCTTCCAGATCACACTAGGTGCAAGAAGAGAGCATACTTAAGAAATTACTAAACCAATAACTCTCTTTTCTGATCCTCTAGATCACACTAGGTGCAAGAGGAGAGCATACTTCAAGAAGTTATCAAGTTTTCCCTTCTTTTATGATTTTATGTGTTTTTTTTTTTTAAGAAATTGGCTACCTAGTTACACTTCCCCGGCAACGGCGCAAAAATGTTTGGTCAATTTAGTGTGTCCTAAATTGTTGCATTTAATTGTCAATCCGGGAATCGTAAGCTGATGAAGTGCGGCGCACTATATGTGCAAGATAACCTCTTTCTTATCTTTTTGTCGTTTATGGTCTTTCTAAGGTGAAATGGAAATTCTAAAGTGAGAAACAAGCTTGGTTATAATTGTTCAAGGAAATGATATTCCCCTATAATGATTTTACAATCTCGAAACTTCAAAAGCAAATTGGAATTACAATGACAAAAGAAAGTAAACTGCTGAAATGGAAAGTGCTGTTAATCTAATGAATCAAAACAAGAAACTAGTGAATATGAAAACTAAACTATTCTTGCTGCCAACTGAACACAAAAGAAACTACGCTTATGGAAATTCAAAGTTGCAATGAAAGAAATCTAAACGAGATTACATCAATTCATTTTCTGACCCTTCATCATTAGACCAGCTATGACTTGTGGAAGTAATCATAAACAACTTGTGTAACTGATATTTAATTTGCAGAAAGTAAACTAATACTAAACCATACACACATGATTCAATCCCTCGCCATCAGTCCAGCTGTTGCTTTCGGAGGCAATTGAAGATGTCATACATGATTCAATATATTTAAGTTTGCGGAAAAGAAACTAATACTAAACTACACACTTCATCATGCAGCCCCTCACCATCAGTCCAGCTGTGGCTTTCGGAGGAAACTGAAGACGCTATGAGCGGCTTAATATATCTAATTTTGCAGAAAGGAAACTAATACTAAACTACACATCTCATCATGCAGCCCCTCACCATCAGTCCAGCTGTGGCTTTCGGAGGTAGATGAAGACACTATGAGTAGCTTAATATGTCTAATTTTAACTATTGAATCAGATAAACAAAACTGAAATGCACAAAACAAAACTGAAGTTAAACAAAGACTGTGAAAGAAAACTAGCAGCAGAATAATATTAGTTTCATATCATTAGCGAAAATACTATGAAAATGCCCCGGGGTGTCTACCTAAAACCTGCACAAGAAAACTGATCAGTATTTTAACAATCATAAAAACATAAAAGACAGGAATGCAATGGAAATTACAGAAATGTATGAGCAGAAATAAAACAACTATGAAATATGAACATGTAATGGGTTATGATACAATGATTACTTAAAGAAATGAAATGAAAAATATATACATTAATACACAGAACCTCGGCTGAGCAGGGGCCCTCTACGCAGCTCTGGTATGATCTTCAAACACGAATTAAGTTATGAAACAGAGTTTTTCACATTAAAAAGAAAGTCATTACAGACTGGTGGTATTACGGCTCAAGGCAGCGTAATCACCACAAAACAGAGTACGCACATCAACTTAACAGATATATCAACTAACAACTATCAAATCACATTTACTAACTCTACGTGCGTATGCAAACGCTCTTTATAAAGCAATAAAATGTAACTGTCTCCTGAAGTTTATGATAGCAGCCAGCACGTAGACCACTAAGGCCACGGATATAGGAGTATGGCCATGTTGGAAAACGGATCTATGGAAGGTGGGCGCTTAAATTCAACTCCAGAACTTTGCACAGATGTCAATTAACCTCCACAAGCTTGGGAAACGGCCGTATGGATGTTTCTATGCCACGAAACAGAGTCCAGTCGACATAGAACTCCACAGTTGACTTCCACGTGGATGGCTTTGACCGCGGCTTTCCTTGACGAATTTCATTGAACCAATAGGACACGAACCATGTCCTTGTCATTCCTAGCCTACCCATGTGGCTGGTTTGACCTCATCATCTACTTTGAGGTTCATGGGGGCTTGAGGATTAGATGCCACAGCCTTAGCGAAGTCTTGGCGAGCTATGACAAAGGTTTCCTTCTACTTCTGTAAGTCCAAACCTTCTTGTTTAATGGCTACTTTACGGATAAGATACTCCACCTCGGCTCTCTCCGCAACTCCCCGGTGGCCATGCCACTGTGTGTCATAGCATTAACACTTGCTCCTTCATCTTGAGGTTTTTCCTTGACCCTTTGTACATTCTGCGTAGGTGTCTGCTGCTTCTCTTGCATCTTGGCTATAAAAATCGAGCAATCTTTGATCACATGATCCAGTTTTCTACATTATCTGTAGGATTGCCTTGCTGGGTTCGTGTAGTCCCTTGCAAAGTGGCCTACCACCCTGCAGTTATAGCAGATCAGTTGTCCTCTACCCCTACCTATGCTTCCACCTCACCCCCCCTTGCCCCTAGCTGGGGAGGCACCTATGACCTAGGGGGATCTTGGCGAGGACAGATCTGACTGTACCCTATATAGGTTTCCTCAATATACCATCAGGTCATACATCTAATAGTTTTGTTCATCATGTCCTACAGATCTGCAAAACCCGCACTATTGTTTCTTAATTTCTGGGACATATGGGGCAAGGTGGGGGCAGTGGTTGGTATCGTGCAACCCAGCAACACGACAATCATCACACCACATCACTGGCCCACTTGGTCCCATAGCTTCCCTAGGACGCAACAGGCTGGGTCCCCTGGCCGGCATGTAGTCTATTAGCAGAGGAAAATTATCCTTAGTGTGGCCATTCACCCTGCATCATATGCACCATATTTCAAGGCTAACCTCTATTCCTCGCTCCTTCCATAGATTTAGGATTTCCATGTGCATTGATTCTAGCTGGCCTTGTATTTTTTGTACTTCAAACTAGGTATCATCTCTTGGCACAACTTCTAGCTTCATACCAATCTCCAAGGCCTTTTCCTACGATTCAATGGCTTGATGACCCATCGACACGCACAGGTTGGGCAGCAACGTAGAAATGAACCACTCCGTGTTCTGCCTATCATCATACATAAATCCTCCTTCTCTAATTACCTTTTTTAGCCATTGGTCAGCTTCCCATACAGACTCGGATGGTCCCTGCTTGAAATATTTTAGATCGTTCACTATATGAGAGTTGTTCTAGTTAGTTTTGTAATACTTACCACTACATGTTGTATCCTTGCTTTGATTGGAGATCATTCACTCTGTATGGCTGCAAAAAATTCTTTTTTCACACAATAAGATCTAAATTAGTAATGGCAGAGTTTTTAGAAAATTACCCCGCAAACCCTTGAAGAACCTCCGATCTGCTTATGAATAGGACACAAATTGGTTGATTGCAAATTCCATCACAAATCCTCCTATCATACTGTCCACCCAGTGATATCCAGTGTGAGTGATGGTGTTATCATTTTTTTCTAACTGCTTGATCAGATCTGGGGTCCACTACGTGACCCGTTCATCCCTCAAACACATCTGGAAATCTATGAGCCTTGTGAGCCACTCCTGAAGCTTGGTTGCAAATTTTAGAGATGTGGGTAGCATTGGAAATAATGTATCAATGAGGATTTTTCCAAAGAAGGATGCTTCTGGAGAATCAGATGCGGTTGTTCCAGATGCAGAAGGGTGAGGAGATAGATTCCTTCCTCTTCAGACTTCTGACTATTTGGGATAACTGATTTCCATGGGTAGAAATCCAGATGAGGGGCTCCTAGTGAGGACTTCTCTGAATGTAGTCACTGAAGAATGGGAAAAATTTGTCCCAAGTATTTTGGGCAGGGCAGCATTACCATCATGGGCAAACACTGGGCAATCCTTCGTCAGGAGGAAATCAGGAGATTCACCAAGAGGCAAAGCAGTGGAAGCAGATTAGCCAAAATGAAGAAAGAAGAGTAAGATGATGCAACCCTTGCATCGAAGGAACGAAGGTAGCAAGGGTAGGAGAAGAAAAATATATCCAAGGTTCGGTGCTTTAACTGTGGCGAACTTGGACACTTCGCCAACACTTGTCCTAAGAAGAAGGACAAAGGATCTTTTGAATCCAAGGCTGCAGTAGCAAAGGATGATGGTTCTAATGATGATGCAACCATAAGTGCTCATGTACCTCGAGAGAAGAGGTGGGGCGATATGGATCTGTAGAGAAGCTATAGACAGGAATGGCAGGATCCTTGAGTCAGCCCTACTCTTGGATCACATACGCTACGGGAGCCTTAAGACGGTAGTGGGATAAGTCGGGAGATGGTTGCAAAAGCTCACAATGAAGCAGAGGGCAGAGTTGAACAATTGGAGAGGGAGCAGCGTAATGCAGAGGCAACAACGTAGAGGCTGATGGGACTTCAACAACGTAGAGAGGCAGTGCTCACGCAGTGCAGAGCTATAGCAGCGCAGTGGCTTTAGGAGGACACTGTAAATCAATAGCCAAGGGAACTTCCATGATGGGATGCAACCTGACTTGTCTGTTAACGATTGGGAAAAAGTCTTTCAGTTGCTTACTTCTCGGCAACTGAGTTGTAATGCAGCAGTTAGCACTGG
The DNA here is from genome assembly GCA_034641835.2 of Pinus albicaulis. Classification (NCBI taxonomy): domain Eukaryota; kingdom Viridiplantae; phylum Streptophyta; class Pinopsida; order Pinales; family Pinaceae; genus Pinus; species Pinus albicaulis. Next base: position 1,376,425,677 of record CM076577.1, read on the forward strand.
CAGTGTTATGGGCAACATGATGCAACAAGTTGAGAGGGCGCTGCAATATAGATGTGGCAGTGAGATGGGCAGCAGTACAAAGAGCAATAGTGCAGTGGATGGAGGGCAATAGGCCAAGCATCAGCAACACAAAAACCAATACTAAGATCTTGTGGTACATGGTGTCGATGTATTGCTAGAGCACACTCCGTGCTACGAGGGAGTGTTGAGATTTTTTGTAGTTGGTAGATCTCTTTGAAAATGTATTTATTCTTCCACTTCTCTGCTGTCAATTTTGCACTGTGATTCTCTCGCACTGCAAATTCCTAAATTTTCTTTTTGAACCACTCATCGATCTCTTTATTCTTAGGTGTCCAATGTGCTCGTGGCATTACCTGATATCTCTCAAAATACTCCCGGTCCCGACAACATAACCATTTGTTGGCTCGATGGGTCCTGACCCAGGTTCAGAGGTTAAGGTTTGCCAACAAACCCCTATACTACTGGCCCTTTCGGCAGTGACATGCTTACACAGGCCAAAGTATCACCTGATGTAGTATGGGAGGGTGTTGGAACCAGGTTTCCGCACCCTGAGAGAGAAGAGGTAAGTCAAGCAGGTTTGCATTCCCAGCTTGTCGAGTTCGCACTAACAGATATATTCACAGGTTTATATAGTGTAACAGAGCTATTATCATGCAAAAATCTAGTAAATACATTCACATCCATGTGCATAATATCAATTTATCAGTACATAACACTATAATCACAGCAAGTAACAAATCATAGATACATATACCAAAAACATAGATACTTTCACAATTCGCAACTATTTAAAAAGATACTTTTGCAACTTAATCATATAGCCCAGGTTCACATCAATCATAACAAAACAGATCCAGATAGCATCAGATGTCCAACAATACTTCACATATATATTAATACCAAAATCCTCTTACAATCCCAGAAATACCGCCTGTGCACACAACCAACAGGGTCCACACACAGCAAGACTGAGGATCTCCATGCACACAACCAGCAGGAGTCCTTACCCAAACAACCCGACAACAGTTCTAACAATTCGTGCCTAGCATAAATATTAATTCTTGCCAACCTTAAGAATAAAAAAGGTTCATCTATTTATACCGATTTAGCCTACGCATCCAACGGTATGCAAACCATGGTTTGTGGACTCTTGGTCTACCCTTGACCCATTAAAATGCATTCAGGGCTTTGAACCACCACAAATCCTTGCATTAGACTAAATAATACAAAAAATATACAAAAATGGACAAAAATTGCAGCCTTTTAGGAGACCCACTTGCAACATTAGACATGAGTTATTTTGAACCATATCTAAAACCTAGGTATAAATATCACCACAAGTCCATGTTCCCATTTTCTCATCTTCTTGATATGCACCTATGATGAGGATAATAATGAAGTATTTCACATGTGAGGGAAGGTTTTCTCACCTCTACTCATACCACATCCGTCTTCTTATGCATTTTAATAGGGTTAGGATGTTGCATATATCATATTACCTTCTCTGAAGCATTGAAAAAATGGCCTACATTGTGAAAAAGAAAGATTATCCTCAGAAAATGCAGAGCCCATTTCACCACTCCCTAATCAAGATGGTGGTTATGCACCAACTACAACAAAAAGGAATTCCATGGGATACCTTCATTTCCAATGAGGTTTTCATTACTCCACAAGGCCATCATCAGCAAGATATACCTTCCTCATCTCATCCTCCCATTCCTACTTCTCCATCACATCCCACTACTCATACTTCACCATCCTCTCACTTTCCTTCACCCCATGATGACCCTTCCACATCACCATCCACTCACATTCCTTCACCTAATGATGATCCTCGTTCATCACCTTTTCAAAAACCTTCACCATCATCTCTTGATACCAAGGCATCCAACAGTGAAAGAGACAATGAGACAGTTGACACTGAGATGATTGAAATTGAGCCTTTTCCTTTGACATACCAGAGGGGCTACATGCATGTTTTTTCTACACTTAAGGTGCAAGGGGCCATGCCTTCTTCACCAGCAAAACAACTTGATAAGGGTAAGGAAAAGGTTGTAGAGCAGGTCATTGTTGAAAAGGAGGATGAACATGAAACTGAATAAGAGTTTAAAGTTATTGAACTTGAGGATTAGGATGAGGAAAGGATCACCAATATGCTGATCAAGATCAAGGATTCCAAGATTAGTGAGCTACAAGCTAATCTTGGTAGGGCAAAGAATGTGATCAACTTCCTTGAGTTAGAAAACCAATAGTTAGAGACAGAAAAAGCCATTAGTGAGGTCAGGGAAATCAAAGCTCGGAAAGAGACTGGAAAGGCCAAGGCTATGCTAGATGAGACCTTGGGCACTTTTGATGACAGTGAAGATGAGGAAGAACAACTTCCTAGGAAGACGCCAAGGACAATTGGGTTGAAGAAGGCTTTAGCCAGGGAAAGAGAGAAAGAAGCAGAATTGGTAGAGTAGCTCACTCCAAGTGAGTTGATTGCCATGGAAATCAGCTATGATAGAGAGTCTTGGCTAGAGAGGGAAAACTTTGACTTATAGGGTCAATTAGAGAAGGCCAAGAGAGACACCGACATGCAAAGGAAGATGGAAAAGCATTATGCCATGAGAAACAAGATTGCAAGGGTTAAGCTCAAACGAGCCCTTGCAAAGGTTAAGGCCTTGACAGAGGCAAAGGAGAAGGAAAATATTGATATCCTTTCTGATGTATCACTCCAAGCCTCCCAACCATGACCAACAAAGAAAAATCCAATTTTGGCACATTTTTGCACAATTTTAATTTTTGACAGTTTGGCTAGCAGAAAAAAGGGCCAAACGCGGAGCGCCACTAGCGCTGCGCTCTTTCTTGGGGCACTCAAATGACAAATGGATTGCATCCTCATGTTATTCATGCTAAGGAAATCATCCTCAGAGAATTTCATACCATTTGGAGCAAACCTGGTCCCTCAAAAGGGCCAAAAACCACCTAAAAATCACCTTTCTGCCCTCTTTTCAGCATTGGCGCTGTGCCCTTAGAAATATTGGGAAAAATAGTTTTTTACCAAGAAAATGGACACAATTTTGAAAAATGAAGGCATATCTAGAAACTAGACAGAACAGGCTTTCCAATGAGCTATCATGGAGCTCATTTGGACACCGGTAAGGCCTCCAAACATCAGCTGCAAAACAGACAATTGTTCAAATCTTGGCGTTGCACACTTGGCTTAGCGCTGCGCCCTTGTACCTTGGCGCTGTGCCTATTAGGGTCTCGTGATTTGGCTGATTGGCAAGCCAAATGGCAGTGTAACATCAAACCAATCTTTGGAGCCCAAGGACCTAGCCTTCCTAGACTCAGAGAGGGCTCTCTCTATTTGTGTAAGGGATATTTGTGTGTTTGCTTATTATGTTCTTGATTTTAGGCTAGTTATGAAGTAGGTTTTTTGTTTTGGTTTTTAGGTTGTGAGGGATGAACTGATCAAAGACTAAGATAGGTAAAAATATGTCAAATCAATCAGGCTATGGAGTCGAAAAGGTCAAGAAAGCTTTCAGGTGGTGATACAAGGTTGTTGAAGGGCCAATTTGATTCGAGGTAAAATGGATCTTTGGGTAAAATGGAGTGAGATGGACATTAAAATTGTTAAGAACAAAGGATTTCAAACATAAATAGTTAAATAGCTGACATAAACATGGTAGGGCTAACCATTAATCATGAGAAATGTAAGTATAAACTGATCAATGCATGGAAATAAACATTCAAGCAATACATAGAGATATATGACTCTCTAACTTTAGGGAATTGCTATCAGACTTTGGGGAAATACATTTAAGACAAACAAACAACTCAAATCATTATGAGGAAACGCTTAAGCATAGTATTTCAGGCTATTGGGCACTTTGAAAGCAAGATTGCATAGTTTTGGGCAAAAGGCAAGATCAGTACAAGACCTCCTTGGTTCAAAAAATGACAATCAAATAATCAAAGAAATGTTTCAGAGGTGGAGCTATGACTAGCCATGAGTATGCAGGGCATACCATGAATCATACTTAGCATGCATAAAACCATAAATGAAACAAGCAAACAATTTCTTCAGTTATCAAAGAGCAATCAAGGATTCTTTGATATGACTAAGAAGGAAGAAAACATAGAAGCTATAAAAAAACAGGAAATTTGAGGTGCCTCCAAGGGCATGTCTCAAATCTATTCTCTATCATCTTATAGCAAGAAAGAACATGGAATTATGAATGAAAACTAAGAAGCATAACAGAGAGGGACACTATACCATTTTACCAAGTCAAGGAATCCAACAACAGACCTCCTTCATCATCCAAAAACATTCAAGAAACTATCCAATGCATGAGACAAGTGTTTCTTCCAAGCTTGTATAACCATATATTGCTTCTATTCATCAAGTTTAGCCTTGTTTACAATGAATTCTCATGGAATATATAGGCCAAGATGAGGGAAAACCTCCTAGTGCAACTTGCAATCTCATTGGCCCATCAAAAATATTTGATTTTGTCCTTGAGGCTTTGCAAAGCCCAAGGCACAAAATATCTAATAAAATATCCAAAAAATGCTAAAAAAGGAAAATATATTGACTTTTCATAACTAATCATGCCCAAAAATATCTAACGCACATGAGGAAAAGTCACTTTAGAAAGGTTCATTTTTTACAAAAATACTTAAGAAATATATCAGCAGAAAGTCCTCTGTCTTGCCGGCAACTTTTGGAGGCCTTCCCGATGTCGAAACGAAGCCCGTAATGGCTCGTTGGAAAGATCTAAATGTATATTTTCTGAAAGTTCTTATTTTTCTCCAAAATGACCGCTGGAAGTTCATAAAAAACTTACCTGTATGTAAAAACCCAAAAAATAGACCTTGCTGATAAACGGGGCAGAGTGTGGAAAAAGTGAGTGTGTTTCACCATTTTGGGGGAGAAAATCATCTTCAATTGATTTTAAAATCGTTGAGTATATGCCCCTAAAATTATGGCATCCAATGATACCATTTTCATCCTTTGAGGATGCCCTAAAAATAAATGGCGATGCCCATGAGTTTTAGCCAAAAACCCAAAAATGACAAAAAACCAAAATTTGTTGAATTTCACCCATTTTTGACGAGCATGACCCTCAAGGGTTTTCAGAAACATGCTGTGAAGCTGAGGCCAAAATTTGGAGCTTTGAGGTGTCTTTATTCAATTTTGGTGCCGGGCGCCTCCTTTGAGCTTCCTTGAGTTTTTCCTATGTGGCCTTCAATTTCCGTCGGGCGAACTGATTGAGCTTCTTATAGTGCCTGGTCATCCTCCGTTGAAGGTCCAAATCTCTATTTCCCTTCTCCAACTTCTTTTCCAAGTGATCATTCACCCTTTCGAGCCATGCTTCTTGATTTTTCTCGATCTCTTGGGTGAACAAAGTAGTGAGAGGAATAGGTTGGAGAAGGGCAGCTTCTTCCTCCTTTTGTTTCTCAAGGGCTCTTTTGAGTCCCATGGTCCTTGGCCTCTTTCTTTTGGGCTGATCGTCATCTTCGCTATCATTGAAATCGCCCATGAGTTCTTCTAATCTAACTTGTACCTTGGAGGCCTCTTTTTTGTATTTGATGGCCCTTGTCTCATATACCGCCATGTGGACACTCATATGTTTATTTTGAATTTTCAAAAAGTGATTGAAGTTTCTAGCCCTCTCTAGATCTGCCCTCAAAGCATCAATTTGGCTTTCTCTATTGATCAGGAGAGTCTCTAGGATTCGGGCCTCATTTTCGCTATCATCACATTGGATTTGAATTATGTCGAAGTCCCTTTCCTTTTCATGGCTGCTTTCTTCTTTCTCCTTTCCCTTGCTTTGGGTGGCCTTCTTGGACTTCCTTTTCTTGGGTAATTCGACAATGGGCCGCTTGGGCAATTTCCCCTTGCTTCGGAGGGCCCTAGTAACATTTGGAGTTATAGTTTTAGGCACCCTTTTCCTTGATGTCTAGGGCTTGGCCACTTTTGGAGAAGAAAGCATGGCCCCTTGCCTAGGAGAGGCAGCTAGCACATGCTCTATTGGCTCTTTTCCCTTGTTACTTTCCTTGTCATTCTTGCCACTGTTTTGAGTTTGTTCATGGCACTGCTCTTCATCACTTTGCTGCATATTATCACTGTGATGCTCTTCACTTTGCTGCCCTTCCTCAATATGATATTTTTCACTTTGCTGCCCTTCTTCCCCTTGTTGTTCCTCCTCTTCATCATGCTACTGTTCATCTTGCTCTTCCTCCCCTTTCTCATGCTCTTCTTCCTCATCATGTTTTTCTTCCTCATCATGCTCTTCTTCTTGTTCAATGGAAAATTTGAGCTTCGTGGGAATGGGCTTGCTTGAAGAAGGCAAAGGATGGTGAGTGGAAGGTGAAGGAGATGTATGTAATGAAGGAATAATGGCGAAATCTGGATGTGCAATGAAAGTATCCCAAGAGATTTCCTTCTTCTCAAGCTGATGAAGAATGATAACCTTGATGAGGGAATGATGGATGAGGTAGGCTGTCTACTGAGAAGGAGGTATTTTCTGAACATTGGAGGCCATTTTTTCAATACTTCTATGGAGGAACAAAGGGAGATTTAACAATTTGGCTCTTGTGAAATGCATGAGCAATCGGACATGGTAAGCATAGACTTAGGAGAATCTTCCCTCGCAAGTGAATTATTTCATGATTATCTTCATAAGGGGGGCATAACTAGTCAACAGATATGAGAAGGGAAAGATGGATGGACATGCATCTCTATGCTCATGCTTCAGAAAAGGTTTGTACTATTCTGAGTCTAGGTGGCTCTGTTTAAACAAATTTTCTCTGACATAAGGGATTTTGGTGGCCTTGGAAATGGATCTAGGAGAAAACTTGAAATCCAAGCCTGCCAGCTGAAAGTGTTTCACTTGAAATATCAAAGCACAAAGATGTGTCAAAGGGGAATAGCTTTTCACCTCCTGCACCCTTTGACAAAAATCTAGACATCCAACCTCATGAAAGTTAAATAGGACTGATGGATGAGCATTTACCTCTTTAGTTGAAACAGGCTCAAACCTCCTATGAAGGCCACTTCTACTGTCTTGCCTGGAAGGCATTTTGTTTTGGATATTCTTTTCTAACTGACAAAAACAAGTTGTCTCAAATGGTCCTTGAAATGGCTTCTCAAGAACACCTCTGTCCTCCTTATAAGTCACTGTTTGTCCTCTTTGATGCCAATCAACAAGTATTTGTCAAATGAAATAAAATCAACTTATCACTATGCTTGGGCAAATAACTCTGAAAAGATATGTTTGTGGTTTATTGGTGAAGAAAGAATATCTTGTGTTTTGACAAAAACACTTTTTCTTCCAAACACCTTTCTTTTTGTGTTCACTGTTCTTCACAAAGTAAAACAAAACACCCTCCAACTGATTTAAAGGACCTTCACAGCATACTTTGTTTTTTGGAACTATGGAGGCTGCACTAGGTTTCACTGTTTCATCATACAGAGAGGACTCTTTATATGACCAAGTTTTCAAATTAGGATCACTATTCCCTTTGGAGCTTCAAACAAAGTCTGCTCTTGTTTTACCTGTGGGCTATCACTGTTCTTAAAGGTAGTTAGGGTCCTTTAAGATTATTAAAAACATCCACCTAACACTGTACTAATCTTTGGCATTCATAGCAACAAAACTCTTTAATTTTGGACCAAAACCCCACCCTTTAATCACTGCTTTAGTCTTGTGCTCTTTATATGACAAACTGGCCTTAAAGCCACTACTTAAGACACTGTCCAAGTTATATTGAGACCTCCAAACATAAGAAAAGTTTCTTCAGATTTGACAAGAACTCTATCTCCTTAACACTGTCTATCTCATGGTTTTTATATGATGAGATGGTTTTAAAGGCACTATTTACTTCTTAGGGAAAAAACATAGCAAACACCCTTTCAATCTTTGAAGTTTGCCAAGATATAATGAAGAATACCTCGAAGAAAGTTCAAGGGCCTTGGTCGATTTCTTGAGGAGCTTTTACAGCTTTTTTGGAGACCTTTGGGTGAGCGGCATGTTCACAAAGAAGAGTGCCGCGCAATGGAAAAGCAATCGGGTCGGTTGCTCTGGCAGTTGGTGAACGCGCTACAGGCGCGCTGTGCAGCAATGCAAACCCAATGTAATTTCGCTCACAGGCGTGCTGCGCAAGCTTTAAACCTTGAAAACTCTGAAATTTTCTTGAATTTCCTTGTTTCTGCAGTGGGCAGCTTAGGGGAACGTTGTATGCATTTTGAATTTTCACAATGAGACTTTTCCAACGGTCTCTCCACCTTTTATATGAAAGAAAGTCAACCACCTTTTGAAATTACTTTGTGAGGGTTTTGGATACCTTTTGAAAAGGCTTTTCGGTCATAATGAAGCACAAATATCCTTTAAAACACTACACAAACCCATATTTCAATTTTAAATGCTGTGGAGGCTACTTTTGAATGACACCAAAGTCATGACCTTTTTTACTGCCTTTTCACTATTTCTTATTAAAGAAGAAACTCTGTCATTTTTTGCCTATTTTTGACCCTTAAAGGAAAAGCCTTGCTCAAAGACATATCAATGATTTGTGAGGCATCCTTTGCCATATCTTGGAAGGAGATAAATCACCAATCTAAAACTTACTTTGACATTTTCTGCTCTCCTGGTGTTTTGATGATAATCATGCCCACTGTGAAGTTGATCAAACTGTCAGCTGCTCTTTCAGATTTTCTTTTGACTGTCGGTGAAGAACCTCATTTGTACTCCCCAGATTTTACCTATATCTGTTTATCAAGGAAAAAGGCCTTTAAAGACCCTTGGGACTCATATGCAACAACAAGGTTTTTTTTTTTTTTTCACATGTCCATAAAGAGGCCTTTGACTGTGATAGTGATATGGCTTTATTCTTTGAATATTATCTTGAATTTGAATCATGGTGTCTTATCCATTTATTCACATTGATGAACCTGTCCAAGATTTGTTCACTTTAGCTTCAGATTACCTTTGAAGGTTATCTCTGATAGAAGAAAGACCAAACCTCTTTGATTATCATAATATCACTGCTTGGCCATCTGCTTAACAAAATTTTTCTGTTAATAAGCCTTCAATTGTTTCCCGCTGCACTTAAAATCTGCCTTTCAATTAGTGAAACAATATAATCAATCTTTGAAACACCACTGCTGTGTTAGCGGTTTTAATCTATTGGAGAAAAAGGTGCAAAACAAGTTTTTAAGGCTATTTGCAGCATTGTTAGCCTTAGGCCCTTAAATGAGGCCATACCTCTATTCCTGGCCCTCTGCGTGTTAAATGAAGGAGGCCTTTATCACATTTCCAAACCATCTGCTCATATTTGGAGGAGGTTTTCACAGTCATCCAACTCTCTGCTCATGTTTGGAGGAGGTTTTACAATAAGTGACCCAACCCTCTGCTCATGTTTGGAGGAGGTTTTACAGTGATGCTATTTCATCCATTTGTCAAACTGTGTCATCTTTCCTTGTAGTGCCTATTCACAGTTAAGTAAATAAAAATGAAAAATTGAAAATATGCCATGAGGGGAACTCTCTGAGATATGTAATATTATTATTAAAATACCCTTATGCATCTTTAGACATCAGAAGTAACCTGACCTGTATCTGCAGAGTATTACTTGTTAGTCATAAGTCACCAACCTTTTGACTGTGTTTGCAGGACCTCATTGAAATACCTCTCTGTCCAATACTTGCATCCTAGGCTCAAAACCACATGAGAAGCAACTGTCTTCTCATGTTAAATTTAATAATGTCTTTTGGAACATTGGTACACTTCTGCTTTTGAAAAAGACATTGAAACACTGTAAATCCACCTAATATTAGTTTGACTTGTGGCATATGCACTGCTGAGACATCAAGGCTTGTTAGTGGCGCGACTTAAGGGTGTATCAAGCTTTATTTATAGAATAGGAAGGTCATCTATGACTGGTTGATATTAGACAAGGTTCTTTTGGCTCTAGGATAGTTTGCCAAGGGAGGAATGCCTAAAGCACCACTACCTAACTTAGGGGAGATTTTTGACAGATTTGGAGTATTCTCTTTGGAGCTGATGGACAAGTTTGTATGACTGAGACTAGATAGGGCTTGGCAATTAGGTTTTTCTCATCATAGACTGATTGAAAAGGTAAGAGGGAAAAATGTTTATGGGTGTTTTCTAGCTGACAAATTTGACAAATTGGAGATCAGCTGCTAGAAAACTTGGCTCTAAAAACTAGTCATCATCAACGGGTGAAAAAATGAAAGAGTAACACGTTGAGGAAAATCCGTTTTTGAAGGAGGGGAATGTTAGGTCCCTATATTACTAGTTAGTCCCTTATTGTTGTTAGTGTAACCCCCTTATTGTTATTATTGTACCCCTGTAACCCCCATATTGTTATTATTGTGCCCTTAAATTATTATTGTTAGGTCGGCTAGGATTAAATTGTGGGTGCATTGTGGTATACAACAACCCCCATTTATTTTTCATAAATGGGGACCCTTTAGAAATAAATAGGAAAATCCGTTTTAAAATTTCTTTTAAAAACACTTAGAAAATAAATTTTCTGCCTAAAGCTCACAACTTATCACATGTTTTATCCTTCAAAAAGAGTCCTAAATCATAAAATATGTGAATTGCGAAATGCGCTCTTTAAAAAGCCTTTCCAAAGAAATAAAAAGATTTAATTTCCTTTTTCACATCACACTTGGTTTAGTTAAAACTTAAAGAAACAAAGTAATATAAGTTGTGACAGCCGCGGACCCGACGAAGCGAATAAACTCAAAAATATAAATCCTTTTTCGCTACCGCATCCACTTTAAGATTTTGCAAATTTCATCGCGCGTGAATTAAAATATAGACTTGAACGTATCTTTTAAATCTTGCGATCTATGATTTGCGCAGATTGCATTTCGCAACATTTATGAGACAATCACAAAATATTATAAGGAATCATCGCGATTTGCACATTTAATGATATCAGCGTGTGAAAAGAAACTTATGTCATATCAAATTGAATTTTAGATCCTAACGGATTTAAACGATTGATAAGTATTGTGTGCGAAGCCATGTCAAGCATTAAATTTTGAAATCATAAAGAATTATGAAGAGATAATTGATAAGATTGATAGTTTTTCACGTGATTTTGAAATAAATCCCTGATATATCTGTGTAAATTCTTATTATATGATATATGTCACTTTTCTCTCAGGAAATCAATTATTGAGTTAAGAAAGTCAGAGATGAGTAAAAAGGGTAAAGAGGTGTCTCAAGCATCATCTTTAGAGGATACAGATATGCCTTCGTTGTTTTCATATACTATCTATAACAAATATTGTGGCATTTCTTCATGGGAAGCTATGTACAAACTCTTTGAGGATGAAGGATCAAAGGTGATAACAAAAACATCTGTGGCAGGTACTGATTCCACCTCTCATGCAACCCTTTTCGACGTTTCATGCTCTTTTATTCACACAATAGCTACGAGACTGAATATTATGCCTTACATGAATATGATTAAGTGGGAAGTTGAGAACTTAAATATTGAAGATAGAGTTTTCAAGAATTCCAGAGGAGAGATTATGGGCTCTTTCAAAGCCAAAGATTTTATAGCCATGTATCATCTACCAGCTCTGCAACAGAAGTATGATGATAGATATGTGCAAATGTTCAGAGCTAAAAATCCAAATCTTATCAAAGTTATCCATGAATGGAAAGGCAATGAAGGGAAATTGAAGCAGGACAAATATGGTACGTACCCCATTACACAAATCCCTTACCCTTATTGCTATTTTTCTGGTATGTTGTGTAGGATATTTGTGAAACCTGATAGTACTAGGTTCGCTAGAGATTGGGTTCCCTTAATTGACGCAATCGTCGATTCATCCATTTTGAATTGGGTAGACCTTTTATCCAATTATTTATCCAAACATACTACCGAATATAGGAATAAAAGGAGTTCTTCATCCCAAGAAAATTCACCCTTTTACATATCTTCTTATGTTATGGATTCCATCTGTTTCACTTCTAAATTTCCAATCATGGGTTGGAAATGGACCATTACAAACCCTAACCCAATTCACATATACCATGAAGAACTCTGGGACTCTAAATTCCACCTACATTTCTACAAAGTCTGTTATGGATTCATATTTCCTATGTATCAAATTATTTTCAATAAAAAGATCCCTAGGGTTTCCAAAGAAGTCAGTAAATATATTCTTCCTATAGCTAGATGGTTTTCTGAAGAGAATTTCACATATGTTTGAGTATTTGGAAGTTCTTCTCTCCCACATGTTTTGCCATATTATGTTCTAGATAGATTGTTTGGAAAAGAGATAGCTTATCAGCTCATCAATGGTGTCACAAAATAGTTAAAAGATGATAAAAAGGCTATTTGGACTTCTTTCCCTCTACAGTGTGGCACCTTCGCTTTGGCTACTATCGGCCATACATACAAAGATATTCCTAATATTCAGATGTTAAATCTAACATGCATGTTAGGAAGATTATATGACCTCGACGATGTAATTAAATATTACATGGCAAAACTCAAAACAAAGCCTTTCATAAAAGAAGAAGACAAATTTGATGACTTCTTCCAAGGAGTAGAAGATTTTTCTGATATTATTAAAATGATATCTAGTCAATCAAGTCAAGAGGAGGTTGAAGCCTTTTAGGTATATAGAAATGAGAGATTGAAAAATGTCCCTTTGAAATTTTTTGTTATTGAAGAAGAAAAGCATACTGCAAGTGTTAGTCTTGACGAAGAAATGAAAGATAGCTCTGAAAATGAATCTAGTAAGTCTCAACAGCTCTTTGATAAGTCAGATCAATCTGAGGATGAATCTGAATTTACAAAAGAAAATTCGGAAATCGACAAAATTCTTCAAGAAATAGAGTTGCAAAAGAAAACAAAAAACAATGGCACTAAATCAATTTTATAGGCAGTTCAAAAGGATCAGAGCATGGTATCTCAGTTTAAATCATCTCAAGGTAAAGACCCAATGAATGAATGGGAACAATTTTCCCAAGCAATAAAGACTCCTAAAGAAAAAGTCAATACTGACCAAGCAGAAAATTTTCAAACACCAGAGCCTTCTCAGAAAATAGTTGAAATTGTCAACCCTTTATAGAGAATCCCAGCAACACAGAGCAAAGAAATCATTCTGGCTTACTCTACATATCAAATCATCCTACAGATTGAAAACATTCCATCATTGGATATTTTCTATAGTCCCAGCCACAGAGCTGTGGTTAAAAGGAATAAGAGAAGAAGAAATGATGAGACAACTCCTAAAATGACAGATGAATTAGTTGGTGTCCTTTGGAAGGATTCATTATAAGATCCCACTGAGCATCTGACTAAATTGTCACAATATGAGGAGCTTATGCCACAACCACTGTAGATAAGGAAACTAAAGTTAGAACCTTGTTGAAACAGAAAGAATCCAGAATACAAGAATTAGAACAGATGTTAAATGCAGAGAAAGTCAAGACTACTGAACAAAGAAGAGAAAGTTTAGCACAGTTCCATAAAGATATTGAAAATCTTAAGTTAGAACATCACGCAGAGCTTAAAGAGAAATAGACACAGCTGGAAAAATCCATGGTAGAGTTCACAATTAGAAAAGCTCATTAAAGAAGCACTTGAGATAAATGCTTTGACAAAGAAACAACAAAAAATATTTGGTCATAAAGCTACTACGATTGATTCCTATTGTGATTCCAATAAAATAATGACTCAGCAAATTGCAATCCAAAAACTAGAATGTGAGAAACTTAAAAAGAAAATTGAAGAACACATTCAGTGGCAAGACTCAGGTATGGGAAAGCAATATGATCTACCACAAATAGACAAGCTTCACAAAGAATTATTATTTACATAATGGGAAGCACAAATCATCCGAACAAAAAGAGCAGCAACCAAGACATCCAACAAATCAAGTGAGGTTATACAAATCTTATGTAATCAATTGTTTAAAACAGGACTTCTTGAAGAAAGCACATCTGAAGTGTTTTCAATTACAAAAGAAGTAGAATTAAAATGGAAACAGAGGGCAGAACAACAAGAAGAAATAATTAAGAAATTCAATAAGTTTGATGAGGAAAATTATTGGAATTTTCTGATCAAACCTTATCATCGGCAACAAATTCTTCTATTTCTGACATAATTAGCCCAAAAGTCTCAGTCGACAATCTAAAATTCTATCTTCAAGGAACAAATTCGATCACGAATATCTCAGCTAGCTTAGCTTAAGAGAATGCTAGATATCTGCCAACTTCGTGATCACATAGAAATGCATGATCCATAAAGTTAGGATTATCAGTTCTAAATTCCTAGATTATTGTTCAAGTTAAGTTTTAGAGAAAGGTTGTTTGAAACCTCCTTTACATTTTTGTAAATCATTTAATTAGTTTGTAGTTAGTTTTAGTATTTAAACCCTTCTCATGCATTTAGAGAAGGGTCCAAGATTTTGTTAAGAAAATTTTCAAAGAATGCTTATTTTTAAGTAAGTTTGTGAATGCCTTGATGAAGTAATGGAACACAACCTTTTTCAGTTATAAATATCATTTTGTTGAATCATTGTTGGTGCACTTCTGTATTCTTTGAATGACTCTTTGATTGAAGAATTGAATACGGCCTATTATCACTGATCCGATAAATAGAGTAATACACATCTGGTAATATTATCATGTATGTTATTTCTATTTCTGAATGTTAGTGATGAACTCAAATTTCATGAATCATAGATGGAATTAATTATTTATGTATAAAATATCCATTGCACTATTGTATGGTATAAAGATACAAATTAGTTATTTCATATATGATCATCAGATAAATGTGATATATCTTTCATTTTCTTTTGATCAACTATTTTTCAAGAGAATCATCTTACACAGTAATAATTCTATTAAATCTGTGATGATTTCATCATCACAGATTGACTAGATATCTCTTTAGATAACATTAAATTATTATCCCCAGGTTAGATTAAATTTAATTCAATATTTTTCATTTAGAACTAAATTTATCTTAGTTTGTAGTAATTCATCATTGCAAAAATGTTTTGAAAATAAATCCCACAAATTATCTTAAAAAACCCAAATCTGGGAAACTTGTCCCATCACACTCAGTCAGAGCCACTACCCCAAACGGAAAAGGAACTGCTTTAAGGTCCGGACTGGGTGGTTATCCCCCTTTGTTGTTGCCACGGATTTCTGAGGCCTTAACAGTGCCCATGGACTCCTATATATAGAAGGAGGTTTTGGTCATTTGTGTCATCCAAGAATTGTTCATTTATGTAATTTATTGGAGGTTGAACCCTTGAAGTGGTTGATTTCTAAGGCGTTGATCTCTCTTTTCTTCTATTTTTTGGAGCTGGTTTCATAACATTCAGTAAGGAAAACATAATCCTCTTCATTAGTTCCCATTAAATTAATTTTACTTTCTTCTAGTTCTCCAACCACTCCCTCATCTTCATCAACATAATTTTCCTGGAATGGAGGCCTAATTTGCTGGTATGGGCCTCTCTGTTCTCTCTGTCTTATTTGAGGGGGGTTTATTCTAAAGTTTTGGTTTCTATTTTCAGGAGCTGGTTGATTTTCCCTAGGGATATCTCTCTCATTCAGGCTGATTCTCTCCATCATTCTCTCCATAGTCCTCATTAGGTTATCAATCTTAGCATCATATTTGGAGGCTGTAGGCTCTTCCCTTATAGTGACTCTCTTCTCATTTCTCATTCTAGCCCTTTTTGCAATCAGATTTTCTTCCACACTTACTTCACCTCTTTCCATGTCTTCTAATGTAGCAGGATCTCTCTCTAAGTTGATAAGCCATCTCTGGATCGAAAACATCTGGGAATTTCATCAGGGATAAACCTTGTGGGGTTTCATGTGAGGAGGGAGTGTGTTGTATACACTATTAAACCTAGTATAGTAGTCTTGGACACTCTCCCAAACATTTCTCTTGATTTATTCATATTCTGACAAGATTTGAAGAGGATTTTCTTAACTTCCCATTTATTTATGAATATTTGATGAAGGGAAGGGATGTCATGGACACTATTCGAGGGAAATATTTTAAACTATTTTTTTACTTCTCCCCAAAAACTCTCAGAAAACATTCTCAATTTGATATTTTTATCATCTATCTCTTGGTAATCAAAAGATTCATTCATTTTTTCCACATGTTGTTGAGCAATTTTAGGACCATTTCCATCAAAATGTGGAATCTTGGATTGATAATCTTGTGGAAACCATAGGTAATGGTAGTGCCAATGGGGTGTATCAGGTTGCCATAATTGGTGGTGGGGGGCCCCAAGGGGGATTAATAAGAGGAGGGTTAACCAAAGTATGTGGAGGATTAAATGGAGGAAGGTGGGCAGTAGGTGTATGAGTGGGGTTCTGGACACTCTGATGGAAAATGTTCAAGAAGATGGTAGGAGTTGTAGATACACCTAGAAAAATTGATTGAGGATGAACAGACTTGGAGACAATAGAGGGATATGCTGCAGTAAGAGTAAATAATTCTACGGACTGCTGAGGGTGAGCATCATCAATAACTGAGGTGATTTCTGCCACTAGACCTTGATGTGAGTCAAAGTGTTGGAGAAGATGAAGGTTAGCTTGGGTGGAGGTGGAGGCTTCCCCAACTAGACTTTGTTGTAATATAGATGGGTCAAAAACTATCTAGGCTATCTAATTATGAGATTTGGTCTTAAACAAGCCTTGTTCAAAGTGTAATTCAAACCAGATGTCCTGCAAGGTTGTAAGGTTTTCTGGGAGGGAACTTGCTCTGTGAAGAGGCTTGCTGATAGTTGGACTCTCTGTTCTAGGGGTTTTTCTTACAATTTTCTTTGGATTGTCAACTATTGTAGGAGGATTTGGGTCAGGGTGAGATCTGGTAAAAATTCTTCTGGGAGCCAGAGTTTGGACCCAAAGCACATACAATTTGAATGTTTTACAAAAGCTAAAAACCCAATCTCTAGAAAAAATACTTAAATCACACAATATTTTGACTGGGGCTACTAAGTTCTGATGAAATCCTAAGCTTCTTCAATAAGTACCCAGTATGGTTTCCATTATGTTGTGGCCCTGTAATTTATAATATTGGCAAGAATAAACAATACAGGACAACATCAAACCACTTTGGAGTCCAGGACCTAGCCTTCCTAGACCTAGAGAGGGCTCTCTCTATTTTTTATGATTTAGCTTGATAATTATAAATGTTGATATTAGGTTAGTTATAGAAATTATGAGGATTTTTTGTTTTGATTGATTGTGGGGTTGGACAGGTAGAGTTGTATAACTTAATCAATTGGGCTATGGAGTAATAAAAGTTTGAATTGTGCATTAAATTTTCAAGGGCGTTCACAAGGCAAGATAACTATGCTGACTGGATCTTATTGTCAGTGTGAATATGAGATGAAAGAAAGCAGTGAGTTTAGTAATAGCTAAAGAGTGGTTAATAATTCTTTAACTATACTTCAGAGGAAAACATTAAGATGGTAAACACAAACAAAATTAAGCTACTCTCTCAGCAAATCTTAATCTAAATTTTTTGTTTTACAATGAGATAAATTGATGCACGGCATGAAAGACATAGAAAAAGCATTAAAACAGAAGAAGAAACATCACCATTAACATAGCTCAAGAATCCTATGAATGGTCTCTTATTATTGATGCTCAGCAAAACTACAGTGCTCCAATACAATGATATTTTACAACACAAAGTCTAACAAGGTCCAACCCTTGATAATGAAAATACAAGTAGTATTTAACTGCAACTATGTTGGTTGCCCTAATCTACTTTGGAAATCTTCATTACCTACAATTTAATTAGAACTTGAAAACTATGGCCATGCAAGGCCCAAACAAAAAATATCTCTAAGCAAAACGTCGACTGTAAAACTAACTTCTGATTGTAACATTAACTTTGGTAACTCTTTGTAAATCAATAAAATTAGGCCGAAGGTGGCTAAGGTGGTCACAAAAAGGCAACACTGGTGGCTTTGACATATGGCTCTAATTTTTTGGGTCACCGCTACTGAATTATTAAATATGACGCAACGTTGGCTTTCGAGATCGATTGGTGGTTGTGCTAACGTGTCCATTGTGCCCTTTCAGTCCTAGTACATGCACAATTTTCCCCAATCCTTCTTGGCGGGAATCCTCATACCTATGACCTGTCTGTACACTTCGTCTACCTCTGTGTATTTTCTAAAAGTAGGCCCGGTGAGGAAAACATGCTTCAGCTCATGTTGAATGAAGATATCATTGCTCAGGAGATCCAAAACAACCTTCTCGGTCATGTTTCCTTTAATGCTGGAAAATTTGGTGGTATCCTTAGCCACTTTCCTGAGCTTGATCATGTAATCTCCCTTTTGAACCAACTTGTAAATGATCACATACAATGAGGGCAGTCCTTTTGCCCTCAAGGGCCCAATCTTGTTCAGGAACCTGCCAATGGCCATCTCCAATTCATGACACTTTTCTTCCAATTACCTCACTAAATTTATTTTAGTGAGGAACCTTTTTACCTCTAGAATGGGTTCTGTCCTGTCCTGTACATCCAACTCTTCCAACTCAAAACTGGTTTTTGAGTTCAGAAATTTTATGATCTTGGGGATATTGTTGGCATATTTCCCAACTCTGGATTGGCTTTATCAATAGCCACCTTGCATCTGTGAATTAGCTCCTTCTGTTCAAAGATAATGTGGATGTAATGCCACATTCCATCCATCGTCTCTATGATGCTTCCCCAAACTATCAGTTTCATTTGACCCAATATGCTACTGGCAGAGGAATCCTTTTCTGCCTTCTCCAGACTTTCTATTTGTAACTTGATTATCTCATGGTCAGTTTTTGAATTGGCCTTTTGATCCCTTAGGATGTTGATTTGTGCCTCCAACTTCTTTATCTCCTGTGTTTGCAGGGTCATGCTCTCCACTGCCTTGGACAAATGATATGTCCCACTAGATGCTCCAACAGTTGCTAGAACAACTGATGGAATGGATGAGATGGGAACAACTTCTAAGGGGATGAGTGTCCCTCAAGTTGCTTCTTCTTTTTCCTTTAGTAGTTTCTCCATATAAGTCTCCATTTTTTCTATTTGGGTAGACTATTCAATAACTAACTTCATCAATTCTTCCTTATGTGCCTCATCTTCCTCAATGCCCTTAGCTAAGAGGCCTTTTGTCACTGGAATCTTGAGTTGTTTCCTGAGGGCTTCTATGTCAGCATTATTTTTCTTTATCAACTCTTCCATAGCTTGAATATTGTTTAGGTTATGCGCAACCTTCACTATTATATCTTCTAAAGTCTTTATCCATGAGTCTCTAGCCATGGAAGATATCCTCTCCATCTTGAGTTGTGATTGGGTGTTCGATAAAGACACTTGCTTTTTTTACAAGCTCATAGTAGTACTTGTCAATGTTGAGGCTACCATCTCACCAGTATGATTATTTAATTCCATATGGTCAATAGGATGGATGTTCTTAGCACTAAACTCAAATGATGCTTTCTTATAATCTCCTGCTCCTTGAGGCTATGGTACCAAGGCTTCTAGAAATGCCATATTTTGATAGGCATTGGTGCATCACTTGCCATGAAAAGCTGTAGAGTTTTGGCTCTGTTGGCAAAATAAATTCTCTGGTAAATTTCCCTAAGGGCTTCATAAGAAAAGGGGACTGATTGTTCGGGTGTGGGAGCCTACATCATTTGCTGAATGGACTGGTTATTGATGGTGAACATGATTTCTCTTGTTGGGGTGACTATGGTCCTTTGATTGATGTCATAGTAGGCCTGACATTTCTTGATGAATTCAGGGACCTATGGGTCTTGGGAAAAATGTACAGAGGAAACTAGGTCTCCCACAGGATGATATCATCGGCTTCATCGAGAAATATATCCTTGAGCCAGCAGTAGACATCAAGCAATTCAATGTCTGACTCTGTCTCATGAATTTTGTAATCTTGGTCTGCCACGAGTGTATGATCTAAATCCAATTGTGGGTACATCATGGGGTTGAAAGGTTCCTGGCACTTCTTAGGAGGCATGTTTAATTTTATGTAACTTATATTCAATCTGCAATGGAGAATGGGATGTAAGAAAAAGGGAGTAGAAAGGGGAAAAATTGTTATTCGAGAAGGGAGAGAATCGAGGGGGACCATGATCAGAATTATTTGGCAGTGAAATTATGACCTGGTTGGCCGAGAGATGTTGATACCTTTGGTGGACACAGGCTCCCTTGCAACAACAATTTTAACTTGTGATCTTTCTTGTAATCCTCAAAAAATTCTATCTCTACAATTTTTAATCAAAATATACAGAGTAAAACTCTATAGAAGCTATGAATTTGGCTTTTAACTCATGATTGGTGAGATGTTGGGGTGGAGCAGGTCTCTTAGAAAATGGCCCGACCATCCATGGTGCAACGACCATCTTGGTAGGAGTGAATGCTATTAGACTAGGGGTGGACAGGTCAGCGAGGACGTGGCATGATGGGAGCGGGCAACAGATAAGCTAACGATTGGTGGGGGAATGGTTTTGTGTGGAGGCGGAAACCAATTTCGGTGGGGGGTGCAGGCAGTAAACTGTATCGATGGGGAGGGGGGCTGTGAATAGCCCTGGGAACGACACGTAGCATGCTAGGTGGTATTGGGTACCGCCCATTTCGGACCCCCCCTCCCCCATTGCAAATGATAAGAGGGTGAAGGGGGGATGGAATGAGATGTGGGTCATCGAATGTGCGGTGGGTGCGCAGAGATGTGGGAAGTTGCGGGGTGTTTTAATGTAGGTGAGGATGGGATGTCATGGGGTGTGATGGGATAGGTGATGTGACGGTGGGGTTAGGATGTGACAGTTGAGGGGTGATGAAACTTTAGGATAAATAAAAAATGAAAGGTGCGGGGTAGAAAAGAAATGCATGTGGTCGTGACTTAGGGATAAAAAATATACCATAAGGTTCCCATATTTATAAAAACACCCCCTTTTGAAGCTTTAAAGCATCATTTTTCCTTGCAATTTGATTTTTCTTTGTTTGATTTCTCCTATGTTATCATAGGAAACAATTAAGCATTTTTTAGGCTGCTTATTTACAAGGTTAACTTTACATTTTTCTCCATTCTCTCTTCCATCAAATCTACACACCCCAACTACAAATCTAACCCTTTTCTTCTTTCTTAGGGTGCATTTAGACTTGTAGACCCTGAAATCATTTTCTTTTGAATTTCTAACCTATCACCTATCCCTTATCTCTCATATTGGTTCAGATTAAGTTGTTGAACTAATGCCATTTACTGCCTATCTACTAATAAGCCAATATTAAGTGGTTTGGAAAATCTTCATTTTCTAACCTATCAGCAGGAAATTCAAAATTTTACAATCATGCTTAAGCTATATGATTGCACAAACTTTTCTAAATAGTAGTGCCATTTTGATTTGCAGCACTTTCAGAAATATTCATTTTTGTGGGGCTTTTTTTTTCTTTTTTAACACCCTCTTTTTTTTTTCTTTTTTTTCTTTTTATCTTCTTTGGAAATGTTTTTTAATATTGAAATGTATGTACAATATGAAAATTTGAAAGTAAGAAATAAACATTCAACTTGTGATACTATAAATTACAAGACTCTAACAGGGGCCTCAAAATTTTTGGCGCTAGAAGGAGGTGCATCTAACTATGAATGGCACCAAAACTTAATACAAAAATAAAATACCATTAGAATATTCATTCTCCCTCCAAATCCACAACTTCTAGTCCCGATTCAAAATATCCTACTCATAAATCAGAAGTTTTCCATTCTCCCCCAAAATATCCTAGTTCTGTTCATAAAGAAATCTCTTCAGAATGTACTCCAGAATCACCTGACGTACATACATTGATAAATAAATTGAAAGAAATTTCAATTTCATCAGAGAAACCTGTACTTTTTGAAGCCTTAGAAGGAAGATTCACTTCAATATTTGAAGGCACTAGTGTATTAACTTGATCTAAGAGTGAAAAACTCAGAGTGATCCCTTTGAATTTCCTCTTCATTCTCATCGAAGGAAAACACCTATTTTCAAAAATAAATCATCAACTAGAGAGATTCAGTCCTCTTCTACATCTCAAACAACATCAATTAGTCTTCCCTCTTTCACATCTTCTCAAACGAATTCTTCATTGATTGATATTCTTTCTTCTTCTTCTCAGTCTACAACTGCTACTTCAAGTAGTATTAATTCCATAGTCATTTCTTCTTCACCTTCAACCACTACTGGAACTATTTGTTCTACTTCAAATCCACCTTTAGTACCACCCAATCCTCCACTTCAAATAATGGCAGCCAAACCTTGGCAAAATCCTGGAGCTGTGCAATTATCACATCCTCTTCATCCTTACCTAAGCATCCTGAAATATGGTTGCCTAAGTATAATCTGGATGATGGATTACCTACAGAGGAGCATCTGCATAACTTTATGCTTTCCATAAATCTTAACGAAGTTACAGAGGAAGATTGTGTAGTTATATTATTTCCTTATACTTTTCAAGGGTCAGTTGGATCATGGTATTTTTCACAACCATCAGGCACTATTTCTAGTTGGCATATTTTTGAAGAACAATTCCTTACTAAATTTGGGGATGATCGCACCACTTCTACCCTTATCAGTGATCTTTCCAATCTTAAAGCAAACACAGGGTAAAATATCAAAGACTTCAACTCCAGATTTAATAAATTTCTCAACAAGATCCCAACCACATCTAAGCCTAGAGTAGATGTTCAAATAGAATGGTACATATCCTCTCTTCCTTCTAATATTTATATTTTTGTAGATAAAGCCAATAAGGCTACAGTGGTAGAGAATATGAAAGAATCTCTTTCTGTTGAAAAAGGAATACTTTCTTTAGAGAAGAAAACTTCTCAAGAAGATAGTAAAAATAAGAAGGTTTCATTTATGGATGAACCTAAAAAGAAATCATCTAAATATCCTTATGATCTTGAGGGATTAAAAAAATTCCTCAAAACCATGTCAAATGATATGGTTGAGATAAAGAAAAAAGTATTTTAATCTTCTTCGAAGAAGCCTTTTAGATCTTTCAAGAAGAACCAGGCTTCCCAACCTCCTAATGTAATCTAAAATGCTGAATCAGATCATGATGAAACAATATCATCTACAGAAGAAAATCAATAAGAAGAGCTAGTTGAAGTCTATGGACTAGATGACTTTATCCTTCCAACCTTTGAGGATGAAAATGAACATGAGGCACTTCCGGTGAATACTAGTAGTAAAAATTATGCTGACTTACCTCAATCACCCCAAAAGCAAAAATATTCATCATCTATCACTAAGGATAAAGTAGTTAATAAAAAGATTTATTATCCTAAATCAAATCCAACTTCTTCTACTCTTCCATCTACCTTTAAAACATTAGTAGTTTCTGATACTATTTAATATAATATAGTGGAAGATATGAAGAATATTAAAGCAAATATCTCTTTACAAGAGCTGAGAAAATTGAAACAACAATAGAAATTTTTTCTCAAATAATTGAATGAAGTTCCTGTTGCATGCTTTTCTACTCTGGTAACTTCGAAAGAAGCTAAAGGAATAGGTAAGCCTCTTAATTATTCACCTACAGAAATTGATGCAAGTGGTGATATTTTGATTAGTGACATGTCTAATTCACACAATCCTCCTTCCCTATTAACTTAGAAGTGTTTAACAAAAACGTGCCTAATTTTTTAATTGACTTTGGAGCCTCATCAAATAACATGCCATATATGTTTGTCTAAAATTAAATATATCTCCTTAAAAGTCAGCAGTACACATTGTGAAATTAGACAGAACAAAATTTAAGGTATTATGGGGAAATGAATTCAATCCTTATCAAATTAGCATCCAATCCACAAGTGAATCAAATAATTGATATCTTAGTTGCTGATATTCCTGATTTTTATGGTCTAATCCTATGTAGATATTGGTCAGAAAAGCTTCATGGCTATTTTTATACATATTGGTCTCATATGTGGCTTCCTGATAATGGTAAGCCAAATCAAATCAGAGTGGACCGTGAAAAACCTTTAGAATACTCAATAACTGAATTCGAAGAAGAGAATTAACCCATGGCCTTTACCAATAAAATTCTCGACAATTAATCTACTGAATCCTTCTTAGGTAATTTCAATGCTCCAAAATTTCCATTTCTCACCAATTCAATTAATTCTCAGATTGAAAATTTCTCCTAGTTTGATTATTCCAAATGTGTAAATATGGTAAATATAACTTGTATTAATACTTTATTATGGAAATTATATTTTGACGAGTCAAAATCTAGTGAAATAGCAAGAGCTGGTTGTATATTAATCAATCCAGAAGGAGAAAATACAATGCTGACATGCAGACTTGAATTTGAATGCATAAATAACACTGCAGAATATGAGGCACTGGTCCAAGGCTTAACCAAAGAAATTGATCTTGGTGTTAACTATCTCAAGGTATATGGTGATTCTGAAGTAATTTTCAAGCCGGTAAGAAATACCATACACTGTATTTTTGGTCATCTTAAACATTACCAGTCATTTGTATAGTCTCTTACCTCTCATTTTTTAGCATTCAATATCTCGTCTATTCCAAAAATTCAGAATGCAACTACATACCTTCTAGATAATGTAGCATCTAGGTTGATTCCTTTCGAAGATTATAGACTAGATTGATTTTCCATAGAGTTGATTCTTCGCTTGTCTATTCTTGATAATATTACTAATTGGTGAGTATTCAACTATGATGATGATGTTATAACTTTTCTTAAATCATAAGGATCATATGATGATCAATTAATTGACGAAGATGAACACAAAAGGAAATTGCAACAGAAGTATGAAGAAAATGCCATACCTAAGTCTGTGGTAACACTTAAATATCTTTATGATGTCAAAGATAGATTTAAAAAGGTTACTAATTATAAACTCCAAAGTTCAACTTTGAGGTTCGAACAGGTAAATCTTGGAACAAATCTAAACCCTCAAACATCAACTTAGGACTTGGTCTTTCCTCTAATGCAAGATTAGCCTTCATAAATTTATTGAGAAAATACAAAAATGCCCTCGCATGGAAATATGACGATCTAAAAGCTTATGAATCTTCAATCATCCAACATACTATCCCAACAATATCCACATGAAAGCCTATACAACAAAAGCTAAGGAAAATTCACCCTGATCTTGAAAGTCAAATCAAAAGTGAACTCAACAAACTCCTTAAGGCCAAGATTATCTTTCCTGTTCATGTAAGGAAGAAGAATGGTGATATTCGTATTTGTATTGATATTAGAAATTGAAACAAAGCTTTCTTGAAATATAATTTCCCATTACCACTAATGGAACAAATTTTGCATTCAATTGCTGGTTCCGAATTAATGTATTTTCTTGATGGATTTTCAGGCTATAATCAAGTTTTGGTTCATCGTGAAGATAGATTAAAGACTACATTTTGAACAAAATGGGGCACTTATGCCTATCAAAAAAATTCCTTTTGGTTTAATCAATGTAGGGATATTTATTTTTGGGGATTGATAAATAAAATTGCGCTTGTTTATCTAGATAATATAACTATTTAATACAAAAAAATAAATGACCACTATCATGATCTTAAACAAATCCTTGAACGTTGTTTGAAATATGGAATTTCTTTAAATCCAATAAAGTATTATTTCGCTTTAAGTGAAGGAAAATTTTCAGGATTTATCATTTCAAAATAGGGAATTTGTATTGATCTTGAAAAAATTAAGGAAATTTCTGAAATTTCACATCCCCGTAACAAGAAATCCATGCAATCCTTTTTAGGACATATATATTTTGTCAAGAGATTTGTCCCAATTTTTTCTCAAATTGTTCTACCTTTGCAAGTGAGGATTAATAAATTTTCATTTTTTAGATGGGGACATAATGAAAGAGAAGCTTTTGATTTAATCAAGGAAGTCATCATTAACGCACCTTCTCTAACTACCTCGGATTTTTCTAAAGATTTTATTTTATATAATTTTTCATTAGAAACATCTTATGCTGCAGTGTTGACATTGATTAATGAACAAAATATTGAAACACCCATTTCATAATTTAGTTCTAACCTTCAAGGTTCTAAATTAAATTATTCTAAAGTGGAAAAACAAGAATTTTCTGTCTATAAATCTTTGAAGTGCTTTAGACCTTTTCTCCTTAAAACACACACTAAGGTAATAGTTCCATTTTCATCTGTAAGGAAACTATTTATTCAAAAGGAACTAGGAGAAAAGAGAGCAAATTGGGTAATTGATCTGTAGGAATATGACATTGATATAATACCAGCCAAAATCATTAGAGGACAAGGTCTTTGCAGGCTTCTATCTAGAGCATCCAATATATCAAATGATAAAGAGTTGGGTAATATTGTACATATTCCTGAGGTGAGCCTAAATGACTCAGAATCATAGTATACTAATTTAATATTTTACTTGAAAAATGGATATGCTCCAATATATCTCAATCATAAAAGAAAAATATCTTTAAGATTGAAATCTAATCAATATAAAGTCTAGAAAATGTCATTTTTAGGAAAAACTATGACTCTATACAACTAATATGCCTAGAGAAACCTGAAGCACAGAGGGTTTTGCAGGAAATGCATGATGGACCTGCAGGTTGACACTTCGATGGAGACACCACTATGCATAAGATCCTTTACGCAGGATATTACTAGCCCACTCTATTCAAACATGCTCATGCATATGTGAGAAAATGAAAAACCTATCAAACTGTTGCTGGAAGATAAAGAAAACCAACCTTACCTTTGCAACCAGTCAACATTGAACAACCTTTTGAGCAATGGGGATTGGGTATCATCGGTGAAATTGTTCCTAACTCATCCAAGTAGCATAAATATATTCTCACTGCAACATATTCTATTACTAAGTGGGTGGAGGAAATTCCACTAAAGGTAGCTAACTTTGAGGCCATTATTGAATTTATTGATCAATTCATTATTACCAGATTTGGCCTACCTAATGCACTTATGTTTCATAATGCATATTATTTTTCGGTGAATATTATGACTGAATTCGCTCTTAAAAGAGTTTTTAAGCTTAAATACTTCACTAACTACTATCCCCAGGGAAATGGTCTCACAGAATCAACAAAAAAAAATATCATAAGAATCATCAAAGGAACTATTGATCAGAATCAGAAAAATTGGCATAAGTATTTAACATTTGCGCTATGGGTAGATAGGATTATTCAAAATGCCTCGATGGTAACTTCTCCATTTAATCTAATTTATGGGAAACAATTTGTAATTCCATCAAATCTAGCTCTTCCCTCATTAACCCTAGTTCAATTTATTGAAAAAGTACCTTCTTCTTCCCTAAAATTAAGAATGTCTCAAATCCTTAAAATGGAAGAGGAAATATAAAAGGCCAAGATAACTCATGCTCATCACCAGCAAATAATAAAAAATTATTTTGATGCAAATTTTGTTTCCCCTAAAAACTTTCAAGTTGGAGATCTCGTGCTCAAATGGGACAAGGCACATAAGGAAAAAGGCAAGCATACCAAATTCCATAAAATGTGGCTTGGACCATTTCAAATCATTAAGCAAATTGGCCCATCAACCTTTATGTTTCACTACCTTCAAGGGAGAAAATATTTACTCCTTGTTAATGGGCTAATTCTGAAATATATATATATATATATATATTCTTAGAAGAAAATTATCTTCTAAATGTACTATACTTTCACTTTTATTTTTTTCTAGGAAAATAATGTTCGATTGGATAATTTTGGTTGTTCACAAAACCTATGAATTATTTTATGTTTTTATTTTTTAAGAATATAAATTTTTGAGGAAATAACTACCAAACTAGAAAATTAAATGAATATTATACAACTCTGAAATATTTTTGCATCAAAATTTTAAATTTCATAAACTTGAATTTTGTAAAGTATTTTTACTTTAGCATCAATTACAAAAAAGGTTCATATTTACAAAGAAACAAATTTCTGTAACTGAGCATATTTAACTCTAAATTGTCATCCAAAAACTATTAAGGAGTCAATGATTTTCCCCGTCCATTGAAAATACTTTTTTAGAGTGTAATTCAAAAAGAAAAATTATTTAAAAGGATAAGAGGTCTCATTACAAGCCTGCTTACAATGATCATAAGTTAATAACTAACTGACATTACCACAACCGCATACCAAATCAAGGTAACGGCTCATGATTGTTAAAAATCATAATACAAGGGGTCTCATCACGAGCCAACTTTTTAGTTTAAGTATAAACCAGTGAATGGCATTGTCACTTTCTAGTCACCAAGGCAAGAAAATGACTTTTTAAGAAAAATAAAAAAATAAGTTTTAAAAATTAAGGATTTATCTCAAATAATTCTAATAATAAAATAGATAGGATACTGAATCATTCATTGTTAAAAGGTAACCTTTCTTGAGCTACTAATGCTTACTACCAAAAGTGGCTATACCTATGACAAAAGGAGCAAATCAAAAGGCTAAGTTACAAAAGGTCACTTACTTTATCTTTTAAACCATATAACGATTGATATAAAGTCATGAAGATATTTATTTATGAAAGGTTTCTAAAAGATTAACGATAGGGATGAGTTTTTATAGTCAGAGTTATTTTATTCATTTGAATATTTTGAAGATAGTTCTTGTTTCCTTAAATTATTTTTACATATTTAAAGATTCTAAGAAATTGTTTTTCAAAGATAACTGGTTCTTCTAGTGAATCGCCAATTGTTATATAAATCAACAACCCCCATTATTTTAAGCAATAGTTACCTTTGAAAATAATGGGCACTGTTTTAATTTTTAGAGTTAAAACAAATAAAACCCTTAGAGTATTTCATTTGATAGAAATAGGGATCAAAAAAGGGATGAAACCTTAAAGTTTGGCTTTTAAAGTACTTAAGTGGAGGTAAATCACGTCATCACAATTGCAAACCATAACGAAGCATATATAACTCCTAAAATTCACTTGACACATATTTTGATTCGATGTATATAAGAAAAAACACTTTTAAAATGGGAAAAGCCATATTTCTGAGTAAATTCTATAATGAATACCCGTGGGACCTACTTCTACCACATAAAGCTATCGCATTTTGCAAATTGCATTTCCAATACTGATGGTCTTATTGTTACCTCTTACATTCCCCAATGCGATATACTTATCGCATCACATTCCCCCAAGCTTAATCATTATTTTACTCCAAACCTTATTCTCTGATGTGATATAGCTTATTGCATATCACACATCGAACATCACACTCTCATCAACTCAAGCATTTTTATCTTTACCTAATTTCTCTGTTATTGCGATTGAGATATTGCAATCGGCAGAAAAGCCAAGCCTATCAGTATTTAATGATGATATTGCACATGAGAAATGTTGCAATCCAACAGATATGGTTTTAATGAAAAAATTATTACATGGGCACAACAACCCATATCAGCTATTAATGTCATAAATTAATGGTTTTCTCGTCCATACCTCCGTAATAATTCTCTCGTAAAATGCATTCAATTGATATCCTATCAGCTTGCAAAGTCTCATATGTTTGAACGTTTCTATTGCTATGGTACTCTTGAATATTGTAAACTAAAAAGCTCCATCTTTCTGCTTATCCTTTCTCATTTATTTGTAGGCTCGTCTAAATAAGCATAATTCTCTAGAGATATATAAGGCTATGAAGAAAGCTAAGAAGCATATGGCCCCTGTAAAACCTACACTCGCCACAACTGAGATAACAGAAATGTTGCCTCTCTTTACAGATATTGTGTGTGGACCAAAAAGTAGATCCTCTTCATGGGAATCCATGTATAAGATTCTCAAGGATGAAAAACCTCGCAAAATTCAAAGAAAAGTAATTGTAGATTCTCCTCGTTCTTTCGAAGTTTCAATTGGAGAATTAACTAGTTCTTTCCTACACCAAATTGCTGCCCAACCAAATATCTTACCCTACACTGATATGGTAAGATGGATCGTTGATAAACCCAATATCAGGGATAGGATATTTCTCACCAACGGAGGAACAATGATTGATTCCTTCAAGGCTAAAGACCTCAAGCTGATGTACCATCTCGTAGACCCCAAAAAGGTCTATGATAAAGAATTTATTATACATTTCACCAAATAAAATGAGCTAAAATTGAAGCTAATCAAGAAATGCAGGAGTAATCCCAACATGCACAAGAATGGCGAAAAGGGTATGTACGCTATTGACTCCCTTGCAAGCCCCTATTTTTATGTCTCTATGATGATGTCCAAACCTTTTGGTAAGCCAGACACTACTCTATTTTCAGTAGAATGGGTCCCTCTTATGGTGGCCGCTGCACATTCCTATGTGATGGATTGGGGTAATATTCTATCTAATAATATTGGCACTCATATTTTAGAATATAGAAAAAACCTCTCCATTTCTTCCAATATTTTCCCCCCATTGTATATGAGTGCATATATCATGGATATTGTTTCTTTTACATCAATTTTTTCAGCCATGGGCTGGAAATGGACTACCCAAGACCCTATACATATTCATATATTTCATATTATATTGTGGCCATTAAGGGAATTTTGAGGTCTGAAATGGGCCTCCTAAGAAAAATGTACAACCAAAATAAAATTTATGAGAACCAATAGGATTCAAGATGATGATGTCAACCATGGGGGATGAATCACCATTTTTGAAGTAAAAAGGTAAAAAGATTAAAAAATAATAAAATAATAAAACTACTTTTTCAACTCGTATTTTCAACTTATCTCCCTAAGGGTTTACTCAAATTTCAAGCGAGAGTACTCGTTGGATGCAAAATTTAATTCCTCATCCAAGGAGTACCCATGTTGCATACTTTTGATGGACCCTTCTAAACGAAAATTGAGAAATACATGAAAAAATGTGATTCCAATTAAGTTTTTCATGTATTTCTCATTTTTCATGTAGTAGAGTCAATCAAAAGTATGAAAAATGGGTACTCCTTGGATGAGAAATTAAATTTTTCATACAACAAGTATTCTTGCTCGAAATTTGAGTAAAACCTTAGGGAGATAAGTTCCAAATATGAGTTCAAAAAGTAGTTTTTTCCTTTCTCCCTCTAAAATTTGACGATGTAATCAAATATTATTTTATTATTTCCACTATTATTTTATAATTTCCTTAGGAGGCCCATTTTAGACCTCAATATTCCCCTAATGGACTATAAGTATGAGAAATATTTTTACAAAATTTTCCATGGAGTCATTCTCCTACTGTTCCAAGCTATTTTTAATAACAAAGCCCCTGGACTCTCAAAAGAGGCCTAAGATGATTTTTCCTTTATAGGAAAATGGTTTGGTGAAGCGTTTTCACTTATGTTCGAGTATTTGGGAGCTTAGCTCGACCTCACGTCTTGCCCCTGTATGTTTCTGGCAAGCTTGTCGCAAGGGAGGTTAAATCTCAAACTAATAGAAACAACCTAACAAGGTTTCTCAAAGAAGCCAATAAAGCATCATGGCCTTGTTTTATAATTAATTGTGGTGTTTATGGACTTGATAATTACAAGCATTTTGTTTTAGAGATTGGTTAGATTGAATGTTTAAAGTTATTTACAATTCGAAATAGGTAGTATGATCCAATCAAAGTTGCTAATAATTTCACTACTCAAGTGAAGATTAGGCCTTTTGTGCATGAAAACAATGATTTTGATGACATGTTTGAGTTTATCGATAATTATCCTGTAGTTCAAAATTTGGCAGCTTGGCTCCTGCATGCACAAATATTTTTGAACTTTAAGCAATATAGGAATAAGAGATTGGAATCAATTCCTTTGAAAATGCTTGATGTTTCACAACAATTAGCTCAGAAGGATAAGGAAATTGATTTAGAAACTAAGGATACTAAAGTCCTTAACAAAACAAATCAAGATAAATCATCTGAAGTTCAAACCATGGATGTTGATTTCCCCTGTAATCTAAAGGATGTCTGGAAGGATTTTGATCTTAAACTCCAAGAAGAAAAATAAGCTATAGTTGGTGATCAACAACAAATTGTACATACTCCACAAAATAAAAGTCATGACTCATTCACTACTGAGCCCTCTGATAAATGAAAAAGCACAGAAATAGTGGAATTCATCCTAGCCTTCTCCACCACCCAATTTTTTCTTAACATTGAAGAAATTCCTCATATGGACATTTTCTACATTCCAAAGCATAAGGCGGTTATGAGTCGATAGAAGAAAATAAGAAGATCATAGCAACCCCTACCCCTGTGTAAGGGGATATTTCAATGGATGTTGTGTGGAAAGACACTGAGGTAGATCCTTCATAGGATCTAAATCACCTAAATTAGTTCACAAAAGCTTATGCTTCTACAACCATTGACAAATAATTATAAGTTCATCAACTGATGAAACAAAAGGATGAGAAGATCATCCAACTTGAGCTAGAGTTATAAGCAGAGAAACAGATTTTTAGTCAGTAGTTACAGGTACATATCATACAGCTCCATGAGAGCATCGACCAGTTAAAAATTCAGCATCAAAATGAGATTAGTTCCAAGGATACTCTAATTCATCAATTGGAGCTCTCTATTGAGAAAGTAAAATATAACCCAAATATTGATGATTTCGGGAAAGAGGCCTTAGAATTAAACACTTTATTGGCACATCAACATGTTGTTTTTTGTCAGAACTTATCTAGTATTCTTGAAATGTGTGAACAGAGCGAGTCACTTGTGAATAAGTTTGCAGATATGAGGATTAGTTTTGATTACATAGATGATAAGGTCTTCTAGTTTGTCACCTGGCAGGATTTTGTCGATGGCCGAAAGGCCAACCTCCCCAGGATTAAGGATTCAAAGAAAGAAATATTATTTAAAGACTTGGATACACAGTTGAAGAAAGCATAGAGATCCATTTGCAGAGCAATGGATGTTGCTAAAACATTATGGAGATTTTTTGCCAAAATCTCATTGTAGAAAATCTTATTGAAAGATGTACTCTCGGTGCATTACCTTTAGTAAAATACTTGATAATATAGTGGCAAGAAGTGTCAAAGGTAAAAGAAGAACATATCATGAAGCTGGAAAAGCTGGATTGGAAGAAATATTGGATATATTTGGTAAAGCCTCATAGCTTGTGGATTATGTTGCGTTGTCTAACATATACATCCTCCTACATGCTTCCCCCACTTTCCAATGTTGTTTTCACTGGACACCTACGCACTAGGCTTGGCCAAACTCCAAAGGTTAAGCCTATGCTTAATATCTTTCAGCTCAAGGAAAAAATGGAAGAGGAGACATCAAGATAGTCCACGAGCAAGTCACCCCTTTAATTTCTACTTCTGTTTTAATTTCACTTACTTTAGGAGGGTTGTTTTAAAACTCCTCAGTTTTTATTGTAATAACTATTTTAAGACTTATTATTTTTATATTTAAACCCCTTCATGTCTTTGAAGAAGGGTTCCTAAAAGTTTGAAAAGAAGACTTTATTGATGTTTCACTTCTGTACTCTGAAAGTTTTTTGAATAGAAAAGGTTGGACCAAGTATTATTTCTCAGATGAGAAGAGTAAACATATACATGGTACTTTTATCCTATGTGTTGTATTTGAGCTTCAAATGAGAAATAATTATTTATCTTATGATGTTTTGTTTTATATATTTATTTGAATACAGTTCGACATTAATTCACTTCTGAACATGTTATGATGTTATCGTTTTCTATATATATGCAATACATGCATTTTTAAAGTTGCGATATAAGCTTTGTTCAATTGATTTAATTAAATATTTAATTAAATCAATTATCTCAAATGTTTTCATATCTCTAAGTGAATGTATGATCTTTATTTTCATCCACTAAAAGGTTATTTTTGTAGATCACACAGAGAATAGATTTCATCTCAGGATACATTGTAGATAGATTTATTTTTTTATTGCAAGCTTTCCTATATTTCCATGTATCAAGTTCCAAATAGAGATAAAACCATCCATTCACCCCAACTATATCAAACTGGAAAACTGGTCCTGTAAATCCTGTCGCAGCTGCCATTCTAAATGAAAAAGGGATGGGTTTTAAATCCCCGACTGGATGGTTTTCCCCGATGTTTTTGCATCGATTTTCAGGGCCTCAACAACACCATAGCTCAAAGAATTCTCTTGAAGTGTTTATTATTGATCTTCTACTACCAACAGTACATAAAGGAAACCATTTTCCATAATTATATTGACTTGTTTGTTTCATTCAACATTATTTGTGTGCTTGCCTCCTTGTTTTAGTTTATGTTTGTATATGAATTGTTTCTTCATGTTTTTCCACAAACAACAACCAAAAGTATTTTATTTATTTGTAGGGAACAACCTGTTACTAAGAAGGTGTATTTTGGTACCCCATTGCTACAAAAACACTACGAAAAGATTGGAAACTCCAATGTTGTCTTTTCTTTACTCTAAACGATTTTGTTTGCAATACCCTCTCTTTACATTATCACTTCACAAGACGTTTAACATCTCTTTGGAATTTTGTATAACCTTTTCAACATGTTGATGGAAGGGAAACTTGCCTAATTGTAGTTTTTAGTCGATCACGCGGATTTCTAACAGAAAGACGCCTAGGCCGCAAAATTTTCTGAGACAGACACACAATCACTTTTGTGCATGGAAAACCCGTTTAGTTTCCAAAAAGCAAAAAATTCCTTATAATTTCACTTTTTGGCCTAACTATAATCCAACGGACCATTGGCATCTGACTCGAGATAATAAAACAAAATTATTTATCCTCCTAGTCTGTAGTGTGCCTCCAAACATTCAGATAGCAATAGAGTATGCCTGCAATAATTTATATCTTAAAAAAAACATCTTCCGAATGACTTTAAGTAAAAAGATGAGCAAGGAAAAATTTAGGGGTTAATATTCATAGATGCACTAATTTTCCATGCTTTTTCCAATAAAATGATTCGCCAATTTCCATTTTTCCTAAAATCGATTGGCCCAAATTTTATAATAAAAAAAGAGTTTACGTTAGAACTCACCAAATTTTTATAAAGACTATATAAAATCATTAAAGGTTTTAATATTTTTACTAAAATATCACCATGTATTTTATACTTTGCATATTATTAATGAGATTTGCCAAGGTTTCTAATCTTTAAGATAAATTTCCATCCTTAAAATTTTCCCTGCAAATGAGTGTATTTAAATCACATCAAATCGTGATAGAATTTCATTTATTTTAAGGTACTCAAAAAGATAAAATAAGAGAAAAAATATTGCTACAAACAAATATTTAATTTTTCCGCAATTTGCAAGTTAATTTAATATTATATGAATGTTGAAATTATAAACTCATATATATATATATTATACATAAACATAATAATTAAAAAAATTATATCCTATATATTTTGATATCACATCAAAACATCATTTTGTTGGGGAATTTCTTTATTTGAAAGAAGCAAAGGAGATAAATTAAATCATTATGTGGGGGGATTTCATTATTTTAAAGAGGCAAAGGAAATAAAATAAATACTTATATATTTAAACGTTACATTAAAATCACATCAATGACAACAACTTTCAGTAATTATAACATACGTTAAGTACTTATAATATGGTTGGAGCTTTTGCGGCAATATATGTAATTGTAACATAATTGTGGGAGTTTTTCGTATAATACATTATTGAGAGAATTTGATTGATTTTTTTTTCAAAATAAATGTTCTCAACAACTTTAAGTACTTGTTATAGGATTGTTGGAGCTTTTACTGCAATATATTATCGACATAATGTTTTTTAAATCACTTGAAAAATATTATGATAGATTTAATTTATTTTTATTTTGCATCAATTTATAAAGAAGTAAATATATTTATTTCTAAAATCTTAAAAATTGGATAATGTTATTTAAATTTAAATTTTTTTATGTGAAATGATAGTAAATTATTCATATTCAATTTTAGTATAGTTTTTTTTTTTTTAATTTTTATTTTTTAATTATGTCATAAGGTGCTCTTCTTTGACAACAACTCTCTTAGCTTCTATTGTGTAAATTTATGCAACGTCGGATTGAATATTAGATAATTGAAGATTTATGTGTCGTTAAATTAGTAGTTAGAAAAACTTTTAATGAGCATTAATAGTTAGGGAAAAAACTACATTCAGATCTACAAACCCCCTTTTCGCTTTTAATTTCAAAATAGATGGAATTTGAGATATTAACAAAGAAGGGCATAGAAATTGGAATTTTCTAGGGTTTGAGTTGTTTTGTAGGTGTGTAATTTGTTTGTATTTATAACAATTGATGTCTGTTTATGCAGGGACAAAAGTGTTGAGATTCAACAAGATGATGATCCTAGTGAAAATTAAGCACCTACACTAGGATGGAGCCTCAAGCTATTTTTAGGTGGAAGTCTATTTTAGAACGAATGAGAAAATTATATTTATAGATGATTTCTATTTATAGATGGTGAGCATATTCTATTTATAGATGATGTTCTATTTTTAGATGTATGTGCGAGTTCTATTTATAGATCACATATCTATTTATAGATGAATGTCGACTGTTATTATCCCTTAATAATAGTTGGACAATTAATATTAATATATTCTAATGGAGCACTTGGAATCCATTAACTGAAGTGGAAAACTAGTTAGTTGAAGGAATTTCGAGTTCAAAGGTCAGTTGGTGGGACATGCAAGTGGACTTAATTGTAACTAAGTGATTCAAATTGTAACAGAGCTGGATGTGTAGTTATGTGAGTTGTAAAGTAGTTAAACTCAGTTGCACTAGTGGTAACTGAAGATACACTAGTGAGAGATTAGTGAATTAAATATTAAATTAATTCACATGGAGTGATATCACATGCAATTGAAGATTTAATATTGTTAATTACATGCATGTTAGATCCAGTGGAGACCCAATTGAGAGGTAGGTGAAAGGGACAATTGACTATCAGTTATTCTATATTGGATTGCACTCTTGAAAGCCAAACACACATTGGATATGCTCATGAGGATTGCACAGTCAAGGAGGGCATGATTATATCGAATTGGTCTTTGTAATCATCTTGGATTGCGCAGTGCAGGTAGGCTGTTGTGAGGCAGAAATTTGGCTAAGGCATCTGGAAATTTTTGCAAGAGAGTGTGAGATGCTTGTATATTGTACTAATAGCTCTTGGATTATAGTTTTGCATGATATTATTTCATGATCCATGATATATAAATAATATATGATAGTGGGGTTTTTAGCTTTATGATTTCCCGATAAAAACATCTGTGTTATGTGTGAATGATATTTCTTCATGAGTTTGCAATTGGCGATCATGTTTTAAATTTCTGCAAGAATTGTTCTAGAAGCGATACTTTATTTAATAGTGGCATATAATTGTTAGATCAAGAGAATACATGCAATAAATAGTTGTATTAAAATTTCTACCTGGTATCAGAGCACAAAATATTTCAATTTTGAAGCAGGAGTTGAGTTTGTTGGTGGAAACAATTCGAATTTGCTGCAAGAATTTGTTGGCGTGATAGTTGAGTAAACATCGAAATGGCTTTCAATGGCTTGTGGCTAGAGTATGCACTCAAGGGCAGCTCGAACTACATTTCTTGGAAGGACATGATGGAGGCAGTGCTTGAAGATACTGGCTTGAAGGAATTCATCAACAATGATGTTCCTAAGCCCACTTCGACGGATGTTGCATTAATTGATGCATGGAAAAATAAAGTAGCGAAGGCAAGAAGGATTATGTTGGAAGGTGTACGAGACCACATTGTCTCAATCCTTCATGGGAAAGCCACTCCATATGCTATGTGGAAGGCTTTCATGGATCTTTTCCAAAGTAGCAGCGACCATAGGAAATTGGCGCTGAAGGATAAACTCAGAAATATCAAGATGGAAAAGGGCGACAATATTCCAAAGTATCTCACAAAGTTTGTCCAATGTTGGGATGAAATGGGGAGTGTGGGAATCACTATTGTTGATGATGATTTGGTGAGCTTGGTTCTCTTGGGACTTCCTAAGAGTTGGCACAGTTATGAAGACTCTCTCAATGGATGGAAAAAACTGTCGGATTGGGAACAACTGTGGTCGGATCTAGTGTAGGAGGAGGTCAGGCGGAACACCAGAGATGGCTCTTCCTCAAAGCATGATGATGAAGAGGATTATGCTTTGGCTTCCAAGGCAAGAAAAGGAAAGGGGAAGAAATTTCATTTAAAATCCGAGTCTAAAGGCAAGAAGCTGTTGTCCAAGGTGAAGTGTTTTCACTGTCACGAACATGGGCATCTCGCCACTAATTGCCCACATAAAAGGAAGAACAAGAAGGTTGCTGGAGCTGTAGCTGGTGAGGCCCTGGCCTCGCAATTTGAAATTGATTTCTCTTTGATCGTATGCATGGTGTCAAGTTCATTGGGATCGGTGTGGTATCTTGATAGTGGTGCTTCCTTCCATGTGATGGGAGATAAGGAGATTTTCAGTGAATTGGAGGAGAAAGATCTCCAAATGCATATAGAGATGGGCGATGATGGATCATATAGTGCTACTGGAATTGGTACCATTACCTTTTAGAGGGAGTGAATTAAACCATTTCAATTGAAACATGTTATGCATGTTCCAAGTCTGAAGAAAAACTTGGTCTCATCTGCGATGTTGGAGGATAGAGGCTATGACGTTGTTTTCAGCGATCGAAAATATTTCCTACAACATAAAACAACGGTTCAAGCTAAGAGGATAGGGATTCGAATCAAGAATCTCTACAAGCTGGATGTAGATGGTTGCGCTGATATCATGGGAAAGGTAGAAAAAGTGGTGATCCAGGATGAGGGAGAATTATGGCACAGGTGATTGGGCCATCTTCATCGTGGAGCCTTGAAAGTCATGAAACAAATATCTACTAAAATTCCAATGGGAACACTTTCTCAGTTAGATTAGTGCAAGGGTTGCACCATGGGGAAGTGTGTAAAATCCACCTTTCATGAAAAGGAGAACCATGCTTCGGTGATCCTAGAGAGAGTTCACACAGACGTGTGTGGACCATTATCGGTTGCTTCAACAACAAAACATAGGTATTATGTTATTTTTTTTATGACTTTTCTCATAAATATTGGATCTTCTTCATGTAGAATATAGATCCAACATTCTCAAAGTTTTGTGAGTTTAAGGATTTGGTGGAGAAAGAGTCGGGGAGGCAAGTGAAGGCTCTGAGGAGCGATAATGGTGGAGAATACATCTCTAAAGAATTCAAAGACTTCTACAAAGAAGAAGGAATTTGAAGAGAACTCATAGCGCCTCATAACCCACAGCAAAACGGGGTCGGAGAAAGGAATAACAGAATGATCGTGGGTGCAACACGAGCAATGTTGCATGATCAGGACCTACTGTTGGACTATATAAATCACTTATTAAATGATTGAACAACACACATTTAATTATCAATCCAAGGATGTATATTTATTCCAATGACAGTAGCACTGTATGTGCCTATACACCAACCAGAAGTAATCTCAGAGAAAATAAATCGTTGTTGAAGTAAATTGCTGGAAATAAATCACTCAATAAAATAATCCACAAGATTGAAATCACACTTCAATTGATCTTCTTAGCTCACCACACAATAAGCACCCAGCTCATGTCTCTATTAACATATGTGTAACAGTATATAAACTATAGAAATTGAAGTAGATATATTCTCAGTTGAATAACAGCAAAAACACTCTAATGATGCATAAAATGAAACACAATTACATACATACACAACTACTGTAATCACTACAATCCCTACTAAGAAGGAGGGCCCTTCCTCCCTAGTAGGGCGCAGGTAGAGAAGGAACTTTAACTAAAATTAAATGGAATCACACATGTATCAGCAACAACAATATGATCTATATTAATCTGAACACAATTACAGAGGTAAAACAATGTCATTCTTCCCTAACCTCTCGACCTCTAGGACTGAGAGATATATAGTGGTTACATCAGAAAATACAGGAATAGATCAATCATGAGAATATTACAATTCTCATGTTGATCAAAATAGAAATCATACAGTTATAACCACTCCATAATAAAGTCTCAATCAGAAATTAAAATATTACAATCGGAATTGCCTTTAGGCTATTATCCCAAAAATACAATGTTAACAACTTCTATAGCTATCATAACAAACACAGCTGTAGTGCAACTGCCAAAGGACATATCAGCAACAATAGAGACAAGAGTAGTCAACCGTACAACTGTATCAAAATTTTTCCAATGAGTTTGTAACAACAGAGTGTAACAATATTTGATGGCGGGTCTATAACAACAAGGTGTAAAAACACTATCTGAACTACTCCTGTGAATCCGATGTCCGAGATCTTTGGTGCTACAAAATGGCATCTGAAAGGACAACACAAAGACCATCAACCTTTTCCAAACATTCACCATCAATTAGTCATAAAAAGGTATAATAGATCATAATAATTGGTGAATTGGCAAAGTAACGAAAGCAAGGTGAAACAACACTAGTTAGGGTAAAAAGGTAGGAAAAAGGGCTAAAATATGCTCCCATTGGTTATATTTATAAAGAAAAATAAGGAATATAAGTGTAGGAAAATGTACAAAACCAGCACCCAACATATCCCCCCAACTAAAATACTTACATGTCCTCATGCAAACTCATCTCTCATGAGAATATCTTCGGTGCAGGTTAGTGAGGTCATAAGCACCAGTTGTGTCCTCATCTGTAGACCTGTATCCTTAATTGGCCATCAATTTCCGTACCCAGGATTCTAACTCATACTTTCCTAATTCATAATTGATCTGGTAATCGTCAATGGGCAACCAGATGAAAGGAAACTTGAACTTCAATCCCAACCATAGAGCTGTAAGAGATTGTACAATCTGTGCATAGGCTAGTAAATGTGTAACAACCACAATGAAATTCTAGAATGAGAATGGATCTCTCTTCAATAACGGCACTGCTAGCCTCTGTGCATTTTAAACACCCTGTCAAATCTCGTCTCTTCATCATTGCGAACTAATTGAGGTAGAAACCCAAAATTCTCCTTCTTTAAGCAGCAGTTGATCCTCTAAGCCCAGGGGTACTCAGCACTCTTTTGACTTCTCTCCTCAAGTAAGTAGCCCATCCTGGTTCTACTCAAACTCATAATGATGCATTCTCCTCATTAGTATCCATATCTTTAATGGCCAGGTGCCATTCAATCTAATTCCTCATGAAGGATACAAAAGCCCTTAATTGAAGATCTCCCATATTAGAGAATATTGTCACAATTATCTGCATACTCACATTTTCACAAATAATGTTGTGTAAAAACAATTCACACCAAAAACTTTGCTCTTCAAAATCTGAGGCACGAAAAACATCTAGAACTGTACGAGTGGAGGAACATAAATAAGGTATGTCCTCCATAACGGCTTTCAAATGAAACAAGAAGTAACGTTCCCACAGAAAAATAGGATATGATGGAGAAGGCCATCTACAACCCAGCAATTTGAGGGCAAGATCATGAAGTTTTTGTTTATCTATGGTGAGGTCTCGAATCTGATCCTGTAACAACAATAATTGTTCTTCTTGTTTCTTTAGAACTTCTTTCTTCTTGTAATCCTCCCACTTTTTCTTCAATTCTTCCTCCATCCATTTTTCATGTAAAGTGTCTATTTCTCTTTGATGTTCCTTTAGCGAAATCATCCCATCTCGAAGGAAGATTGCTTCTTGCTTCCATTTTTGTAATTCAAAAATCAATAGGATTTTCTCAGAGCTCCATCCTTAGGTGGCACTAGGCATTATCCTAGATTCAATATCTATATCAGAAATGGGTGTACCAGCCTCTGTTTCATGGGGTTGTTCCACCTCTACTGTTGGTTCTTGTGTAACATCAAGCTCTTTGGTGGGTTCTTGTGTGCCAACCCCCTTGTTTTTACCTAGAATCTCCTCTATGTCCATTGTTGTTTCTTCTACAATAGGAGTGGCCTCCACAGGTTCTTGTGGGTCGGCTTATAGGTCAATTATAACAGGAGACTCTGCTTTAACTACTAGTTCCTGTGTAACAGTAGTATCATCAACGGGTTCTTGTGTAACATCCTCCTGTTGTTCTATTTCTACTTCCATTGGGATGGTATTATCTCTATAGGAATTTTACCCTGCTATTGTTAAGTTATGAAAACATGTCATTCATACTAACATCAGAATTTCCCTTCCCTTAGGTAATTTCTGCTTCAATTCCTTGTTTTCTTTTCTTAATTTTTCAATTTCTAAACACAAGGCATTGGTTTCTTCCTTACCTGATGAGGAAGGTTTCCTTTCTTCTTCTAAAAGTTCTACTTCCGTTTGCTTCTCGTCTGTAGGAAAGGGTTTTGCAGGTATGCTGACCTTCATTCTCTGTTTTAGTCTTCTATCCCCAATTGGTTCTTCAATAGGCTTCTTCCCAATTCTAACTCCAGCAGGTCGAGTCTAGGTTTCTTCCTTTGTCTAGCTTTCTCTTGATGTTGTGGTTTGTTTCCCTCGGTCTGTCCTTGGTCTTTTCCTCTTGAATTATTCCCAAGTTTTTCCTCGCTGGCCTAGGGCATCCAGCACAATTAGCTTAATGAGTTTGTGATTAGTTACACATGCCTCTGGCTGTGCTACTTTTTTATTTCTGTTGCCATGTGCTTGATATTTCCAAGCAAATAGAATGGAAGATTGATTCTTTGCTAATGTCGAAGGTGGTTGCGAAGAGGAAAGTGATTTTTGAATACTATTGTAGATCTCCCTTCGTAGGTGATATATTTTATCAAACCCAGGGCAACATCTTCCCAAGGATGAGGAAGTGACAATCTGTCAATTCCTCTTCCTTTCTTCTCCAGTTTCTCTTCCCCTACTAGGAAATCCTCTTTCAAGGAGGGGTCATTGATATTTATATTAAATCACCTTTGCCCTTCAACTGGTAATGAAGTTACCCTGGAAATTATCTTTTCAGTCACCTCAATTTGCATGCCTCTTACTTGGGTTTGATTATTTTTCAAGTTCCGAGCAAATTCAATTGACATGGCCTTGTCCGAGCCTTCGAGCTTCTGGAAAAACTCAACCCATCCAACATTGCTGAATATTTGGTAAGCCTCTGGGAAATTCTGTAGAGCATCCATAGAGTCTGGTTCATGTCTGGCCACTCCTCCACCCATCTCTGCTGTTTGTTTCTAAATTTGCTTCTCAGTGTCTAGCAACACTGCAATATCACTGAGTTTCTAAGTTCACTTATTTGTTATTCAATCCTGCTGTAACATCACTCTGTCTTTGAACTAACTGCTACTCGGTACCTCTGATTATCCCATTCAACGAGTTTATAAATGAGGATGCAAGGTTTCAGAAGGAGGTTGATGAAATGTGATGACTTTCAAGGATTTACCAAATCGTACCCTACACTAACGCTCATAAATGGATTATTATGGAAAGTGATGGGTTTCGTACACACACTCTTTTCCAACTAGATTCTGTCATTTTTAGAAATTCTGTTATTGATTAGGTGCATGCGAATTTAATAGATATTTATGATTACAGCCTTTTTGCAATGATTTCAAGTCATGTCCCCTCCCCCACTTTAATTGTGACAGTCGTCCCTGGAGCATGATTACTTTTCCAATCGATCACCAAATTATTAATGACAATCATTTACCCTTTTAATGTCGTACCTGTGGTGACGTTGGGAGATGACTTGAGTTGACGACGTCCTGTGTGTAGTGCTCATGTTATTGTGTTTAGCCGCCATAGTTATTGTTGTTTATGGAATGAATTACAAAGAACCAAATACGTGGCTATCACCTGTTATATATGTAACAAACAAGACAACTTTTCAATTATTCTCATAAAAGCATAATAATCAAAAGAAATTGGTACAGAAGAAGAAATTACATGAATACCATCATCTTATGACATGGATTAGGAAGGGAATATGATATTACAAGGAGAAAACCACTGAGAGTGTAACAACCACCATGAGAGTGGTTTTCAACTGTTACTAGCTGTCTGACTACGCCCCAAAAAGGATTTTTCACAATTAGATTTATTTTTGTTTTTCTTTTATTTTGTTATTTTCATTTTTAATTTTTTTTTAATTTTTTTTTTAATTTTTTTTTTAAACAAGTGTAACAACTGCCATAAATGTGGTTTTCAACTACTGCACTTATTGGAATTTCAACTTGTAAGGCTGCAGAGGAGAATGTTCCCCTATTATTGTAACATGAAGATAAGAGTCCGCGACAATGTTGACAAATGATTCCTTCGAAGCTGGTTGAGGATTTAAC
Source organism: Pinus albicaulis (assembly GCA_034641835.2). Classification (NCBI taxonomy): domain Eukaryota; kingdom Viridiplantae; phylum Streptophyta; class Pinopsida; order Pinales; family Pinaceae; genus Pinus; species Pinus albicaulis. Next base: position 1,376,469,962 of record CM076577.1, read on the forward strand.
TTTAGGCAGTGCCCATTAACCAGTAATGGCGTCTTAGCACTATCAATAGTAACCAATTGCACAGTCCCATTATCAAATACTGTATCCACTTCATAAGGACCAATCCATCTAGTGTAGAGCTTGCCTTTGAAATCTTTGAACCTTGAATCATAAAAAAGAGCCCAATATCCTTTATGGAAACTTTTCTTCTTAATAAAACTATCATGCCATTTATCTCTTTACCGTTGGATGATTTCTATTTGTTGAATGGAAACCATCCGTTTCTATTCCAACTCATTGAGCTGGTTCAATATTTGATTCTGTGTTGTACTCAAATCCATATCGACCTGCAATGTTGTTGTTAATGTATTTATTTCAAACTCTATGGGTCTATGGGGAATAAGGGATTATTACCATACACTAGTTCATATGGTGAGAAGCATGTAGTATTCCTCCATGTTGTCCTGTAAGCCCACAATACCTCTGGAAGTTTCTCAGATCAATTTCTTCAGTGGCTGGCTATTGTCTTTGTCAAGATTCCCTCAATGACTTTATTGGTGCTTTCTACTTTCCCAATAGCTTGTGGATGATAGGGTGTGGTGATTCTATGATGGATGCCATACTTCTCAACCAACTTCCTGATCAAATGAGATGTGAACTGAGGACCCCCCTTCCACTATCTCTCTGGGTATCTCGAAGTGAACAAAAATATATTGAAATAGGAAGTCTAAAACATCCTGTTCTGTTGCTCTAGTTACTGCCCATGCTTCAACCCACTTTGTGACATAATCGGTGCAGACCAATATGTATGCTTTTTTATTGTGATGAAGGATTGATTGGCCCCACAAAGCCAAGGGCCCATTTCTTGAATGGTTCTATTACTATATAAGGCTGTAACGACATCTCATCTGATTTTAGAGGCTAGCCCATCCTTTGGAAACTATCACATCCTTTCACAAAATTTTTGGAATCCTTGAATATAGTTGGCCAGTAGTACCCTATTGAGATTAATTTATGTCCTGTCCTCTTGTCAGCGAAGTGTCCTCCACAAGGTTCCTCATGACAAGCCTTTAGGATCTCAAATACCTCATCTTCTCTAACACATCGCATAATCTAGAAATTTGGCCCAGTGTGATAGAGATTACCTTCTATCCAGGAGTAGGTAGCACTCTGTTGTATAATCCTCCTTCTTTCCCTAGAAGAAAATTGACGTGGGAATTTTCCTGCAGCAAGGTAATTGGCTATATCTGCATACCATGGTGAGTGAGTAGAAATGGAAAAAAGATACTCATATAGAAAAGAATCCTCAATAATAGTGTAGTCATCACTTATAGTTAATCTAGAAGGAAAATCAACAGCTACATTATCTTTTCCAGGTTTATCTAAAATAGTATTGTCAAATTCTTGTAACAACAATAACCATCATGTAACTCTACCATTAGTAATAGGTTTGTTCATAAAAAATAGAATTGTGGCATGGTCAATGTGTACAAATAATTGGTACCCAGTGATGTAGTGCTAGAATTTGTTCGTAGCATGCACTACTACTAGGAATTCTTTCTCGATAACAGTGTAGTTAAGTTCTGTTGGAGTTAAGTTCTTATTGATGTAATAAATGGCATAAGGCTTCTTACCCTCCATCTACCCCAAAACAACACCCACAACCATGTCAGATGCATCTGTCTCAATATGAAATGGAAATTTCTAGTTTGGTCCTCATAAAACAGGTGTTGTTGTTACACAGTTTTTCAACTTTAAAAAGGCTTTCTCACACTTTTCTGTCCACACAAATTATGCCTCTTTCATCGGTAATGAAAATAAAGGAGATGAAATCTTTGAAAAATTCTCTATAAACCTCCTATAGTATCCTGCATGTCCCAAAAAACTACGTACCTCTTTCGGAGTCTTAGGGGTCGGGATTTTCGAGATTACCTCTATTTTTGCAGGATCTACCTTGATTCCATCTACTGAAATGAAATGTCCCAGCACAATTCCCTTGGTCATCATTAAGTGGCATTTTTCCGTGCTCAGAGCAACATTATTTTGTTCACAACATTCCAAAACTTTTTCCAAGTTAGCTAATGTTGTCTCAAAGGAATCCCCAGAAGGTGTAAAATCATCCAAAAAAAATTCAAGACAATCATTCAAAAGATCATAAAAAATACCTAATATTGCCCTTTGAAATGTTGTTGGTGCATTGCAGAGACCAAAGGGAAGGACTCTGTATGCAAAAGTACCCCATGGACAAGTAAAGGTTGTCTTGTCTTGATCTTCTAGAGCAATTTGTATTTGATTATAGCCACTAAACCCATCTAGAAATGAAAAGAATTTTTTTCTAGAAAGAGTGTCCAAGACCTGATCAATAAATGGTAAGGTAAAATGATCCTTTTGAGTGGCCTTGTTAAGTTCTTTATAGTCAACATAGACCCTCCACTTGCCATTCTTCTTCGGAACTATGATAAGTGGAGACACCCACTGACTGTCAGAAATTGGGTAGATGAAATTAGCATTAAGGAGTTTCTACAGTTATTCTTTTACTATCTCCTTAAGTGTGGGGTTCATTCGACACTAAGGTTGTCTAACAGGTTTGCAATATTCTTTAAGATAAATGTAGTGAGTGCATAGGGTAGGATGGATTCCTTTCATATCGGTATATTCCCATGCAAATGCCTTTTTTTATTTCGGTAAATGTTGTATTAGCAATATGTTTTGTTCAGGAGTCAAGTTAGGATTGATGTTTAAAAATTTTCTAGGTTTGGTTTCAATGGCACTGCTAATAGTAAGTGGAGTTGTTTTCAAATGTTCAATAATTACATCATCTTCCTTACCCTCTTCTCCTAAATCTCTAATGGAGGCAACAAGGAGTGAATTACTAATAAAACCATTAATAATATCATATTTTTTTTCATCCTTAAAGTATTGTTCTTTTCCAAGCATGAGAAGAGGTAGGGAAAGATCAAATTCAGGTGCAAATTTGTCCCAAAATGGACTGTTCGAATCCATATGAGGTTTTGTTGGGGGATAAAGATTCAGGTTCTGAGTGGCCTACTCATCTGAGATAACCATAGATCCGAACCTATATCTGATATATGCATCTGGAGTGGCTAGCCACAGTCTTCAAAAGATTAAAGGATGACCCCCCAGATTGGACTTGGTTTTTAAGATAATAAAGTCAGCCGGATAGTTCTAGGAGGCCACAGTGATAACAACATCTTCAATCATTCCTTCAAGCTTAACACAGGACCTATCCGCTAGTTCAAGAACTATAGGTGTAGGTCTAAGTCCATGAAGTCCTAGAGAGATGAAGAGGTCTTTAGTCATAACATTAATATTTTCCGCTAGATTAATCAAGGTGTTGGTTGATAAGATGATTGTCAATATGGACAGTTACTATGGGGTTCACTGGGTCATTATACTTGGTCAACAAAGGCTGATCAATCATAAGATCGGAAAATTTTCCAAATACATGGATAGTAGCAGGGTCCTTAGGTTTCCTTCTAGGTTTTTTAATGCATATATCCCTTACTGTTTTGGCATAGATACGCACTTCTTCAAGAGCTTGTAACAGTGGAATCTGCACATATAAATTTTGTAGCTCCTTAAGGAATTTGGATTCAGGTTGTAAGGTCGACATAATTTCAGTTAATCATTGAGGATATGGGGGATTCTGTTGAATATTGCAACAAGAAACAGTGAAGGAGGCATCCTGAAACATCATCTTTGATCCTAGTTGGAAAATAATCACCTAAAATAGGTGGGGCCCACAAAGGTGATTTTTGGCGCAAAGTCTATTTTTAGACTATGTCTATTTTTAGACATGTCGATCATATTCTATGAGTTGCAGGATGCTATTTGTGGATGGTTGGTAAAGTTGGAAAAATAGATGGACTTCTATTTTTAAACATATTGGGCGGAGTCTATTTTTAGATTGCGAGTCTAAAAATAGATATGTCGAATATTATTAGCTCTTAATAATATTTGGACTCTAAACATTATCTTATTCTCTTGGAGCACTTCAGTTAAGTGCACAGATGTGGCTTATGCTTGGTGAAATAAGGAATTACTATTCACGAGGGTTCTTTGAACTATTGCATGGAGGAATTGACTAACTCATGAGAGTTTGATGGAGGTGGGAGAAGTAGTTGGTGGAGTTGTATTTAGTTTAACTCGGTTAGACTCAATTGAGCTAGTTGTATCTATTAATCCTATGATTGATACACTAGTGAGAGTGGAACAATTAATTAATTTAATTGCATTCCTGAAATAATAAGTCATTAATCATTTGAGCAATCTGTGATTAAACAGTGCATGGCAGTTTCAGTGGAGACCTAGTGGAGAGATAGGTGAAAGGGCAAGATGGACTATCCATTGTGACTAATAGTGATGCATGAATTTCATCTATATATACATTGGAGTTTCTAATGAGAAAAACACAGTCAATGAGAGTGGGATTACATTGAATTGGTATTTGTAATCAACTTGGATTGTGCAGTGGAGGCAAGCTGGCAGGTGGCAAAGATTGGTGCATGGATTTGCAAGATTAGGCCTGATTAGTGTATGAAAATTATACTATACTGAGAGCTTGTGAGAAGCTTTGTATGATTTGTATGAGATTTTCATATGATCTCCATGATACATAATAGATAGTTGGGGTTTTCAGCTTCAGGCTTTCCCATTAAACAACTGTGTTATGTGTGTTTTTATTGCTTCATGTGCATGCAATTGATTTAATTTCTGCAAGTAATGATCAACAGTAGAAGAGATTCTGTATTATGCATGAAGTAAAATAGTGTGTGATCAGGAGAATATTGGATGTATAACACATTAGTTATATAATTTCTACATGGTATCGGGGCTGTGTTACAGATTTTCTACATGGAATGAGAGAAGGAATTTTTGGGCGCGCAAGTTTTGCAGAGAATTTATGAAATTTTTGGTGAAATATTTTCAGAAACAAATAGCATATTTGGATTTCTTGCGAAAAATACCCAAATTGAAAAAACAAATCGGTCAAATCGAAGATCGAATGAGGGAGATATCATCGATTTAAAATCAGCTCTTTTGTTAGAAAATTTTGGGATGGAGGGACAATTGCAATGTGCGCGAGCCAAGAATCTACATGCACTGAGGTACAAGATGCATGAAATGCTTTGAAGAGAAAAGTAGAGGTTAGTGAATTGGCGTTTGAGAGGGAGCCTCTCAACATGCAACATGAGAAGCAGTCTTAGAAGGTTGTGGAGTAGCCACAACTGGAGATGTAGAAGAATCTTTATGGATTTGATGTAGATGGGATTTCTACGAAGCTTCCTACTATTGGGAAGTGTAAGAAAGCCATGCAATTGAATCTTGAGAGGGAGCTGGATTTGCATGCAGGTAAAAGTGAACCTTGGGATGTGGAGCAGCCACAAGATGAGGATCATGAAGTGGGAGCAACCACTCATGCAGAGAAATTTCATGCTAGATGGGCAGAGGGAGTGCATGCAGCTATACCACCAGGTGAGAGGTGGGGTGACATGCATGAATAATCCTAAGAGGATATTTCTAGGCAGGATTCATGAGATGGTGTGGATCTCATGAATTGAACCTGGCTATGAGGTGCCCACAGCGCAGCAGTAGCATGATCAGCTGGATTGATGCAGGCAGATCAAAGTGACAGTGTCGGATACTGGAGCGCGGTTCAGAGTTGACAGCAAGTGCAGAGTGCATGGGTGCAGAGTTCAACAACGCAGTGGTTCCTAAAGACATGTGCAGTAGCTAAGCAGAAGTCGAAGACTTTGATGATAGATGCATTAGACTGATTGAGTTGTTTGGCCCCTTTCAGTTTCGGAAGTGTTGCAGCAAGAGTTGCAGAGCATATGCATGGAGTTGCGGGGCGCTTGAAAAGGTTGCAGGGTGAATGCATGGAGTTGCATGTCGCTTTCAAAGACAGTCCTTTCTTATTGAGAGGGAGTGTTGAATATTGCAACAAGAAAAAGTGAAGGAGGCATCTTGAAACATCATCCTTGATACTAGTTGGAAAATAATCACCTAAACTAGGTGGGGCCCACACAGGTGATTTTTGGCACAAAGTCTATTTTTAGACATGTCGATCATATTCTATGAGTTACAGCATGCTATTTGTGGATGGTTGGTCAAGTTGGAAAAATAGATGGACTTCTATTTTTAGACATATTGGATGGAGTCTATTTTTAGACTGCCAGTCTAAAAATAGATATGTCGAATATTATTAGCTCTTAATAATATTTGGACTCTAAACATTATCTTATTCTCTTGGAGCACTTCAGTTAAGTGCACAGATGTGGCACATCAGCTGACAGAAGGAATTACGCTATTCCTTAGGGTTTACTGGAGCTAATACATGAGGACTTCAATTAGAACTCATGTGACAAAGTTTGGTGGAGTTATAGAGGTAGTTGATGGAGTTGTGTTCAGTTTAACTCAGTTAGACTCAGTTGAGCTAGTTGTATCTAGTCTAACTGATTGATACACTAGTGAGAGTGGTGTGAATTAATTATTTAATTAATTCACAAATAATAACTCATTAATAAACTGAACAAATATAGCGGTTAACTATAGTGCATGTCAGTTCCAGTGGAGACAGAGTGGAGAGATAGGTGAAAGGGCAAGATGGACTATCCATTGTGACTACTAGTGATGCATGAATTGCATCTATATATACATTGGAGTTGCCAATGATAATAACTTAGTCAAGGAGAGTGGGATTACATCGAATTGGTCTTTTTAATCAGCTTGGATTGCGCAGTGGAGGCAAGCTATAAGCAGGTGGCAAAGATCGGTGCATGGATTTGCAAGATTAGGCCTAATTAGTGTATGATGATTGTACTGTACTAAGAGCTTGTGATAAGCTTTGTATGCTTTGTATGAGATTTTCATATGATCTCCATGATACATAATATGATAGTTGGGGTTTTTAGCTTCAGGCTTTCCCGGTAAACAATTGTGTTATGTGTGTTTTTATTGCTTCATGTGTTTTGCAATTGTTGATTAAATTTCCGCAATAATTATAGTGGAAGGATTATGTATTTAGCAAAAAGATAAATATTGTTAGATCAGGAGAGTCCGGATATATACATGCATATTGTATATAATTTCTCTGATTCTAAATGCTACGGATAGAATATCAGCAATCACGGATGTACCGGCCTTACTCGTTAGTTGATGTAAAACAGCAGTGCCTTACTAGCTAAGCTGATGCAGTGTAACATCGGGTGTTAATTACATGTGTAATCACTGCCTCAAAATCGTCCATATCCTCCCTGGGTGATTCACTTTCTTTGACAATAATGGGAGTGTGTCCAGATCTGATTAATTTCCCTGATCAAAGCTGAACCTCATTAAGTCCAATAGGAGTGATAAGGTAAGTTTGGAGGGTAATTGTAGCATCCATGCTCTGAGCTGCCTTATTATTTGGATTGGGGTTAGGTTGTACAGGTAATTGGGGTCACAAAGAGGGTGTAGGATTTTGAATAGAAGGTAGTTGTAGCAGCTTTTTTTGCATTGTTATTGAGGGGAAGCTGGACTTTGTGCCTCTCCGATTATGTGACAAGGATTAGGTTGTGATGGAGGATATTGCGTTAGTGGAGGAGATGGCCACTGTTTCCATGGTGAAGGAAATTGTGTTAAGGAAGGGGTAGGATATTGCCATGGATATTGCTCACTGTTATAAATACTATTCCAAGGATAAAAGGAAGAAAAATCTGAAGGCATACTTGTAGGTTGCGGTTGCCATGGTCTCTTTGATCCGATAAAATAAGAAGATTGAACATCCTCGCTTGATTCTTGGAGTACCGCTTTAAGTCTGGGCAACTCAGGACACTGATTTGTAGAGTGCGCCAACTCACGAATATTGCACAGGCTGACACTATTCAGTCCGCATTCTCTTTCCAAATGTTTCTTTTTGCATCGGGGACAGAATATTGCCAAGGCTGCTTCAGCTTCTGCTTGTGCCTTCTTGACTTGTACCGTAGTGATCTAGGCAGAGAGAGTGTTAAGGTGATCGATTTTAAAATCCTCAAATAAGTTCCCGATCTCTGCTCTGGTTACTCCTCCACTTGTGTACTTTTGTATCCTGAGTGAAGGATCTCGAACTGAAACTTTCCCTTTGACCAATCCTCTTGAGCTACGTAGGCAAAGCTTCATTATCTCATCAAATGTTCTTTTCGATATGTCTCCTTTTCCTATTATATTCAGATCTTCCAAACAATCCTCTCTTAAACCTCTTAAGAATATTGGCTTTAGAATATCTAGATCTATGTTGCTGAACTTAGACCTTTGTAAACTATAGTAGAATCGCTCCAGGTAATCTTCCAGGCTCTCCTCGTCCTTTTGTGCAATTCTGAAAATTTCATCCTTCAAATCCCTAGTTCGACAGTAGTCCTGATACTTAAAGAGGAAGGCTTCTCTCATATCATTCCATGTTCGAATTGTCCCAACACCCAATCTCATAAACCACCTCAATGTTGCTCCCTTCAGAGTAGCAAGGAATAATTTCACTGGCTTCTGGGCATTTGAAGTATAGTTGTAGCCTCTACACAACACATCAAATTCGAACGGAAAGGTATCAGGATCCTCAACAGCGATCCCTTGAAAGGATGGTAGGGATGATAAAGGGATGTTCTTCATAGGAGCCTCGTCCCGTGCTACTACTATTGGGAATTCAAAAGTAACAGAGCTATATGTTTTAACGTTCTCGTTCCCCATGGTTGATTCTTCTTGATAGGATGAACTAGCCTCGGAGTGTACTGGAGATTGACAAATAGAAGGATCAGGCTACTCCAGGATCAATTTAACAGCACTACTAGTGTCCAGTTAATGGTCAATTAATTGATGTTCCTCAGGTTCCTGATGATCTCCGCTAGTCTCTCCATGTCCTTCAACTCTCAAATCTTGATTAATAATTCTCCACTGTTGTTTTGAATCTGGAGTTTTGATATCAGGAGTGGATATGTTGTTCGAAGGATGGTGAGGTCCATCCACTGAAGATACCAACGGTCTAGGCCTTGATATAGTAGCTGCTCTATGTGGTCCTATCTTCCTATTATCTCTGTATGACGTGGACTGTTCCTTCTCTACCCTTGAAATCAGATCTCCAAAGAATGTTTTCCTTCCCAAATCTGCACTCTTCTTTTCCTTCTTACGACCCGTCTTTCCTGTAATTAGTAGAGAGGGAGGTGCTTGTAGATGTTGATGTTGTCCTACTGGCACACATGGGCCCTATGCATATCAATTCATCCTATAAGTGCTTCAGTTTCTACAGCAGTGAGCCCACTGAAGCTTGTTAGAGCGATGCGCAGGTTCTTACCTCTCGTCTTACCGCCCAACGACTGTATAGCTGAAGGAAACCTAAAAAAACACCCAAAATTCAATTCCTAAGTGTCCCAGCAAGACATTGGCGAGCCCGCTCAAGCCTGTTAGAGCGATGCGCAGGTTCTTACCTCTCATCTTATTGCCCGGAAATTGTGTTGTTGGAGACACTCTATAAAAATACACAAAAAATGCACTTCTTAGAAACAACTATGATTGATTGGATCGCCACTGCCATCCCCAACAACGGTGCCACAATGTTGGAGTATATAAATCACTTATTAAATGACTGAACAGCACACATTTAATTATCAATCCATGGACGTTTGTTTATTCCAATGACAGTAACACTGTCTATGCCGATACACCAACCAGAAGTAATCTCAAAGAAAGAAATCGTTGTTGAAGTAAATTACTGGAAATAAATCACTCATGCAAAAATAAAAGAATCCAAAAGATTGAAATCACACTTCAATTGATCTTCTTAGCTCACCACACAATAAGTACCCAAGTCATGTCTCTATTAACATATGTGTAACAACATATAAACTATATAAATTGAAGAAGATATATTCTCAACTAAATAGTAGCAACAACACTGTAATGATGCATAAACTGAAACACAATTACATACATACACAACTATTGTAATCACTGTAATCCCTGCTAAGAAGGAGGGCCCTTCCTCCCTAGCAAGGCCTAGGTAGAGAAGGAAATTTAACTAAAACTAAATGGAATAACACATGTAACAACAACAACAATATGATCTATATTAATCTAAAAAAAATTACAGAGGCAAAACAACGTCGTTCTTCCCTAACCTCTAGACCTCTAGGACCAAGAGATATATAGTGGTTACATCAGAAAATATAGGAATAGATCAGTCATGAGAATCTTATGATTCTCATTCTGATCAAAATATAACTCATATATTTATAACCACTCCCTAATAAAGTCCTGATCAGAAATTAAAATATTACAATCAGAAATGCCTTTGGGCTATTATCCCAAAAATAAAATTTTAACAACTCCTACAGCTATCATAACAAAACACGGCTATAGTGCAATCGCCAAAGGACAGATCAGCAACAATAGAGACAAGAGCAATCAACTGTACAACTATATCAACAGTTTGCCAATGAGTTTGTAACAACAAAGTGTAACAATAGTTTTTGGTGGCTCTATAACAGCAAGGTGTAACAACATTGCTTTGTTGTAATAGCACTATCCGAACTGCTCCTGTGAATCCCGTGTCCAAGATCTTTGGTGCTACAAAATGGCATCTAAAAGGACAACACAAATACCATCGACCTTTTCCAAACATTCACCATAAATTAGTCATAAAAAGGTATAATAGATCATAATAATTTGTGAATTGGAAAAGTAGCGAAAGCAAGGTGAAACAACACTAGTTAGGGTAAAAAGGTAGGAAAAAGGGGTAAAAGATGCTCCCATTGGTTACGGTTATAAAGAAAAATAAGGAAGATAAGTGTAGAAAAATGTACAAAACTATCACACAACACCTACAAATGCATTTGTGGGTAGAAGCATGCAACGCTATAGTTTATGTGCTAAACCGTTGTCCTCATAGAGTACTTGGCATGAGTACACCTGAAGAAGCTTTCACTGGTAAGAAACTGGATGTTTCTCACTTTAAGATTTTTGGCTCATATGTTTATGTGCCTGTGACCAAGAACTCCAGGAAGAAGCTGGAGCCAACTGCTGAAGTTGGGATAATTTTTGGGTACATAGAAACACCCCATAATTATCGTGTGTATTTTTCTAATAGTAAGATGTCTGTTATGCGACGGGACATAAAATTTGATGAGGGGAAAGTCATGTGGTTGTCGCTTGAGAGGGAGCTGGACTTGCATGTAGAGGAGGAATTGTTGGTTCCCAAATATGAGTCTCTAGATGTGGATCAACCATAAGAGGAGGTTCATGGAGTGGAGGAGTCCACTCACGTAGAGCAAAAAATCAGAACTTGCAGGAGGCATACCACAAAAGCTGAGAGGCTGAGACTTGATGTTGCGCAGAATGTAGGAGTCCCTACTTCACGACATAGACAAACACAGTCTCCTGACCGATTCACTAGATACATGGCTCTCATGAGAAAATGTATTGTGACTGAGCCATCTTCCTTTTAGGAAGTAGTGCAGGAGCCCACATGGGTAGATGCAATGGAGGAGTATGACTCCATTTTCAGAAACAGTGCTTGGGAAATTGTTCCAAGGCCAGTTGATAAATCAGTGGTCGGTTTAAGATGGATCTACAAGGTAAAGCAAGCTGCTGATGGGAGTGTTGAGAAATAAAAGGCCAAATTTGTGGCCTAGGGCTTTTCGTAGATCAAGGGGATTGATTATGAAGAAACCTTTGCACCTGTCGCACGAATTTCTTCCATAAGGATCATCATTGCTCTCTCAGCCAGGGAAAATTTTAAGGATGGAAATTTATCTTAAATATTAGAAACCTTGGCGAATCTTACTAATCCATAAAATGAAAACTATAAAATTCTTGGTGATATTTTAGAAAAAATATTCAAACTTCTAGTTATTTTATGTAGCCCCTATAAAATTTTGGCGATTTTTAAGGTAAAATAATTTTTTCTTATAAAATTTGGGCAAATTGTTTCTAAGAAAAAATGGGAATTGGAAAATCTTTTTTTTTGGGAAAAGAATGGAAAATTAGCCCATCTGCGAATATTAGCCCCTAAAATTTTCCCTACTCTCAGCGCAGATGGGTTGGCACATTCATATGATGGATGTGAAGACTGCATTTCTCAATGGAATCATTGAGGAAGAAGTGTACATTAAGCATCCTGAAGGATTTGAGATCTTCAGCAACGAGTCACATGTTTGCAGACTCAAAAGAGTGTTGTATGGGTTGAAGCAAGCACCCCGTGCTTGGTACACTCGGATAGACAACTATTTCAAGGGACTTGGCTTCACTAAGAGTGAGGCGGATGCAAACCTATACCAGATTGTGGTGGAGGGTAAGCTTTTAATAATTTTTATTTATGTTGAGGATTTAATACTGACTGGTGATGAGCAGTTGATACACTCATGCAAGGAGGACCTTGCAAAGGAGTTCGAGATGAAGGATATGGGCCTCCTTCATTATTTCCTTGGATTGGAAATATGACAGTGAGATGGTGAAATTTTTGTGTCTCAAGGAAAGTATGCAAGGGAGATACTGGGTTAGTTTCACATGGAAGGCTTCAAATCCATGGATACTCCTCTTCTAGGAAACTGGAGGAAAGAGGACGCTACATCTGGAGAGGTAGTGGATGCTATTTTCTATCAACATTTAGTTGGTTTTCTAATGTATTTAGTGAATACAAGACCGGACATATGCTATGTCGTGAACCAACTTAGTCAAGCGATGGTTAAGCCTACCAAGATGTTTTGGAAGGTAGGAAAGAATGTCTTGAGATACTTGAGGGGCACATTTGAGTATGGCTTGCAGTACAAACAGACGAATGAGGGGAAGTTGCATGGTTTCACGGATGCAGATTTGGCGAGCAGCCCAAAGGACAGAAAGAGCACATCAGGGGGGTCTTCAGTATCAGATCTACAACTATTTATTGGCACAACAGAAAATAGAGATGCGTGTCACTCAGTTTAGCGAAAGCGGAATACATGGCAGCAAGTCAAGTTGCATGTGAGGCTATCTGCATGAGAAAGATCCCAGTTGGTTTGTTTGGTTCTCATTTAGATCCTACAGTGATTCATTGTGATAATCAAAGTTGCATTAAACTCTTGATTAATCCTGTGTTTCATGATAGATCTAAGCATATAGATATTCGGTATCATCATATCAGAGATTGTGTGCAACAAAAAATCATATTGCTTCAGTACATTCCTACAGAGGATCAAGATGCAGATATTCCGATGAAGGCACTCACCAGGATAAAATTAAAATACCATAGAGACAGGATTGGGGTAAAGGATATTCCCTTTCTTGTTGAGAGGGAGTGTTGAGATTAAATAAGATAATGATCCTAGTGAAAATTAAGCACCTACACTAGGATGGAGCCTCAGGGTATTTTTAGGTGGAAGTCTATTTTTAGAATGGATGAGAAAATTCTATTTATAGATGATGTCTATTTATAGATTATGTTCTTTTTTAATATGTATGTGCGAGTGCTATTTATAGATGCATGTCAGCTATTAATATCCCTTAATAATATTTGGACAATAAATATTAATCTATTCTCATGGAGCACTTGGAATCAGTTAACTGAAGTGGCAAACTAGTTAGGTGAAGGAATTTCGAGTTCAAAGGTTATTTGTTGGGACATGCAAGTGGAATTAGTTGTAACTAAGTTATGCAAAGTTGTAACAGAGTTGGATGTGTAGTTATGTGAGTTGTAAAGTAGTTTAACTCAGTTAAGTGAGTTAAACTCAGTTGTGCTAGTTGTAACTTAAGATACAATAGTGAGAGATCAGTGAATTTAATATTAAATTAATTCACATGGAGTGATCTCACATGAAACTGAAGATTTACTATTGTTAACTACATGCATGTCAGATCCAGTGGAGACCCACTTGAGAGGTAGGTGAAAGGGACAGTTGACTATCAGTTGTACTATATTAGATTGCACTCTTGCGAGCCAAACACACATTGGATATGCTCATGAGGATTGCATAGTCAAGGAGGACATGATTGCATCGAATTGGTCTTTGTAATCATCTTGGATTGCGCAGTGGAGGTAGGATGTTGTGATGCAAAAATTTCGCTAAGGCATATGGCATTTCTGCAAGACAGTGTGAGATGATTGTATATTGTACTGAGAGTTCTAGGATTAGAGTTTTGTATGACGTTGTTTCATGATCCATGATATATACATAATATATGATAGTGGGGTTTTTAGCTTTATGCTTTCCCGGTAAAAACATCTGTGTTATGTGTGAATGATATTTCTTCATGTGTTTGCAATTGGTGACCATGTTTGAAATTTCCATAAGAATTTTTGTAGAAGCTACTATGTATTTAACAGTGGCATATAATTGTTAGACCAGGAGAATCTAGGAAATACATAATTGTATTAAAATTTCTACAAAAAGAACACTCGACCTTTATTTTAGTGAGAAACCATGAATTTTTTGAATATTTTATGGTTGGATTCCAGCAAAAAGGACAAAGCATAGGAGAGTTGGACTGCGCCTTATAAATTTTTTGAGTTTTTCAGGTTGCTAATTTTCCCCATTCGTTTGATTTTTTCGAATTCAAATTTATGCTTACCAAGTTTTGATCACTTTCCCATACTTACCAATTTCATGACCCACGCCAATTCTTAACTGATGGTAATTCTTGCGAAATTTTTAAACACTCAAAAGTCTTGGGCTATTTTTTAACCAAATTAGTTCCTAAGAAAATTTATTTTTAATGATGCCTATGCATATCAAACCATATTTCAAAATAAATAAAAGATGCTTAACAAAACATAATAGCTTTGGTCAGTGAGAAGCACCCATACTTCCAATCTGATATATGAGACCATTCCTTCACATGTGTTTTAGGTATCCAAAAAAGAAAAGGACTTGGAAGATAAAGAAGCAAAGGAGAATTAGGGGAGGATTTCCACAGTCCAAAGGAGTGAACCAGTGAGGAGGGCCACCATGACTGGATTTCCTCATCATCCCCTTCTCCTGTTTTACAACCTCTTCCACTCTCTTCACACCAACTGTATTTATTTCACCCGAACAAGAATTTATTCTGAGTTTGAAGGCCTTTCTGCAGTGTAAGTACTTCGAGTTGGAGTATTCAGTGAATAGTCTTCTACAATTTAACTGTAACTATTTTGGGTGATATTTAAAAACAGAGAGACACATAGAACCCACCATTGTCTCCATCTCCATTGTGATTCCTACTCGCTATTTCTTTGATATGATGTGTTTCTTCAAAATTTCCAGTGGTTTCAGTGAATTTCAGTGTCTTTGCACTCTTATGGGGAATAGAAATGTAAAATATTTAGAGCGGCTCACATTCGATTTTCGTGGAAAATCAACCCAAGATCCCAACCTGTGCCTTGATTCCTCATATTTGCGTATCAGAGCCAGAGACTGGAGGTCCAACCACAACGTCATTTGTTGCCCTGTGGTTGGGCCCGTCACTAAACAAATCATACATGAGATGTCTTATTTGGGAATTTTTCAATGGTCAATAATGTTCCCAAATTCTTTGTTGTTTGAATTAAACAATGTTTTTATTCTTCATTCCATTGTGGTTAGATCCCATGATGGTCTAATGTCTTGTTATTTTTTTAATTCAGAAATAGCCGTGTCAAGGTTCTGTAGTGTTCTTGTAGTATTTACTATGTTCTTGTACTATTTACTATGGTTGAGTTATAAATTTTGATATATTTAATTTATTGGATATACTCTTAGAGTTATTGTAACAATGACTTAATTTAATTTTGGATATCTCATTTAATTTAATATTTATCATGATTAAAAAAAAAAAAACATTGTTCTTATTTAATGAATTGTGTAGATATTTTATATAATTTATAAAAAAATTATTTATTTATTTTCTTCAATCTAATAAATATTTATTTTAATATATTTATATTTAATTTTTTTTTTTAATTAAAGATTGTGAAAATTATAATATTTATTAAAATTTTGAAAATTTCTTCAGACAATTTTGTATATTAAATATAATTAAGAATAAATTTAGTATATTAAATATAATTAAGAATAAATTTAAAAAATAATTATTTGATAAATATTAGTTTATATAAAAATAAATAAACTATAAATTTAATAATAATTTTGAAAAATGTTTACCAATAAATTTTATTTTTCTTTTTATTGAATACAAATGGAAATTAGTAACAACTTACTAAGAATAATTTTGATTTTTGATTTTTAATTTTTTTTTGAATTTGGTAAAAGTTATATAGAATCTTTTTTATGATGTAATTATATTTATGATAATATTTTAGTGATGTCATATACTTTTATTTAATGTTGTTATAAGAATGAAATGAAAAGTAAACAATTCAGCTTTGGTTCATTAATCTACGATAAATATTTAAAAGAAAATAAAATTCTTCTAATTAGGAAAAAAATATTTTCCCAGTGTCTTATACATCTAGACATCTTTAAAATCCAAATTTTTGATTCACCAATATCTAAATTGATCTTAAACAAAAAGCAAATAATTCATATTTATCATTATTACATTAATTCACAACAAATCTTTAAAGGAAATAAAATGATTCTAATTAAAAAATAAGCTTTTCCTGGGCTCTTATACATTTAGACGTCTTTAAAATCCAAATTTTTGATTCACCATATCTAAATTGATCTCAATTCTTGATCTTTTGATTTTTAATGATTTTTAGATTCATTCACAATGAGACGTGGTTTTTATGAACTGTTCAGATGGAATATAATTTAATTAC
Source organism: Pinus albicaulis (assembly GCA_034641835.2). Lineage (NCBI taxonomy): Eukaryota > Viridiplantae > Streptophyta > Pinopsida > Pinales > Pinaceae > Pinus > Pinus albicaulis. The sequence goes on from CM076577.1 coordinate 1,376,486,676, forward strand.
TATTTTTCTAGATTGTCATGTAAATGTAATAGTACTTTTGCATTGGCTTATTCATAAAAAAAAAATTTCATCATATTAATTTGAATAAATGATATTTTGATTTCTCTTTTGATTTGTATAGAATATATTTCCCTTGTCAATTTCAAAATATTTTTTTGTAATGATTTTAAATAAGATGCCAAAATATTTTAGCGAGCATAAGATTTTTATTTTTCATCTTTTTTTTTGACAATATAGACTTTGTTTTTAAAAATAGATAACTTATATGCAAATTTCCAAACCCATTCTTTCTCCTTTTTGAAATTATTCCTTTACATAGACCTTTTGTATTTTAATTTCATTGCATATATACAAATATTTATTACAACATCCTCTTCATCCTTCACTTTTATTGTACTGTGTTTTTAGCTTTGAGTAACTTATTTTTCTTTGTTTTTTTATTTGATTATATAGTATTTGTTTTGTTAGATTTTATTGGCATGCACAAGCTAGAAATGATTTTTTTTTTAAATTCTAGTTTATTAGAGATGGGGGGAAGGGTTTCCATACAAATACAATTAATTTTCAGTTTGATATCATAACATGAAGGGTTGATGTAGTATCTCTCTTATCTCACGAAGTAACTAAGAATTTTCCAATATTCTCTTATTATAAATGTCTACCAATAAACATTGATGAGATAATTAGATTTTAAAAGATCATCTACAATATTTTTATGTATGATATTATCAATGTAGAGGAAGTTCATCCAATGGTAAATTTTGAATTTTGAATTTTCTAAAAAAAAAAATTGAATATAAACCTCCTCTATCACAAACTAATCCAAATTCCAGAAAGTAGTTCATCCAATGGTAAATTTCTAATCGGTCATTTTCGAAATAAAATATTTGAATATAAACCTCTTCTTTCACAAACCATTCCAAATGGCCAAAAGAAGTTAGGCAAGGACAAGCAAAGGCAAATCTAAACAACTTAAGAGAAAGCGGTAAAAGTCTATAAGATTTTTTGGTAAAAGACTACAATATTTTTATTTTTAACTAGAAAGAGTGTATATATTTGTATTAAAACGTGCCTATACAGGATAAAAAAGCCTGCACGGGATCAAAAAGAAATATTTTTATAACAACAAAAAAGTAGGATTTTTACAAAAAAAACACTGCGTTTTTCCTTGATTGTGAATAATACAATTTGTCCAACTCTTATACAAGTTTTTTCATCAACCATCCCAATTTAAAAATTTAGAACTACTTGATTGCTACTATAAACCTTACAGAACCATGATAGGAGATATATACATGTGCGATTAGACATAATACAAAATTTGCAGGTGTCGGAGGCTTGTTCACTCTTCCATTGGAGCTGAGGAGTTGAGTTCCAGCAGCTTTGGCACCTCATCCTCCTTCTTGTTGTTGTCTACTATTTTTTACTTCAACCCATCTATTTCTTGTCTGAGGCCTTCCACTTTGTCTTCTAGCCTTCAATTTTTTTATTTTTTATTCCACTTGTCATTCATCGACCTTGATGGCATCCTTGTCATGTTGGTGCACACACATCCATGGCACTATAATTCTATTTCAAAATTCTACATCTTCCATGGTAAAAGTATCACAATTTAAATTACTACTACCAGTTCCATGAGCCCAATCAGCACTCACACTCTCGGTCCTGGGCTTGCAGAGGCCCCAGGAGCCCAAGCCTATACTCTCAGAAGCATAACTCACATTTCCTCTAATCATGTAAGACACAGGAGACCCATACCTAGAAATAGTATCCAGGACACTGATACCCTACCTCCTGAAAGACTTGAAACACTAGAAGTACACAAATCGTACAAAGGAGTCAATGCAAAAGTAGGTCATCGGGTTCACTGATCCCACAGACAGGTAATTTATGGCTTCAGAAATCATAATCACCAAAACCAAAATAATCCCTGACTTCCTATAAGACCCGAAACTCCAAGAGTAAACAAAACATACACTAGGCCAATACATAGGTAATTCGTTGCCACCTCAATCAATGCAAACAGATTAGATCTTGGACCCTCCTCATTGATTCCATAGGTTCTAGTATCTGCTGAGAGAACCCATAGGCCGCAAAGCAGTATCGAGAGCCCCCATAACACCTCCAGCGAGACCTTTAGCTCATCAACCCTACCCTCTTTAAGAATTTTACATTTTCTCTTGACCCTCTACCACAAACACAGGGACATTGACCAAGCATCCTCCACATCCCTGTCTTATGGCTTTCTAAAAACAGTTAGATTGTTATCCCTTAAATAGCCACTAGCAGTATGTTAGTGAAGGAGTGAAGTCATAGTACCTATGGTTTTGGATTCCCAATGTTGATCCATTATTTCTTGAATTTGCACAGCTTAACCAAACTCCATAGCACCATCATCCCATAGTTCTCCTGCATGTTCGATGGCCCAGGGAGTAAATTCTCCCCCCATGACTTAAAAATTCCCACGAACTAGGTGCCAAAATGTCAACGGCTATTATCAGAATTGAAAGTGGGTAAGTATAACCATACGCCTGAGATGATGCAGGGACCAGGTGGCAGCCTGTCAAACTGAATGACTCCAATAATTCGATTGAGTTCTATATATGGCTTGCCACATGAGTTGAGGGTGAGGAAGGGGTAGTTAAATTCGACAAGAGTAAGCATAGTAAATAATTCCATGAGCTGCTAAAGACTTTGCCACTAGTTGAAGGGTGGGTGGGAGAGGTTGTCGTGCCAACTTGCAGGGGTATGGGAGGGAGGTGTGATGGGGGGAAGAAGGGAAGGGGGAATGGGGGGGCGAACGAGAGGGAATAATGGGATAGGGATAAGGGGAGGGGGCCAATGAGGAGTCCAAGTAATAGACCAATTCTCAAGCGAAATGGGGAGGGAGGGAGGGACATGGAGAGAGGGCGAGGACAACTCCGGAGGAAGAAAGGATAAATGGATTAAAAGGCGAAAAAACATATTCAACATACCAAAGGAACTATCCATATTCCCTTTTGTGTGGTTGTAACCATTCTTTGCTTTAGTATTCTTAGTAATATTTTAGGAATACATAGGTGGTCTTCAATGCCATTCACCTTCATATCTTATTCTTCAATTATACAGGCCACATTATCTTGTTTATCTGCCTCTTTGTTCTTTCCCCTAAGGATATATAAGAAATTTACTACATCCAAAAGAGGGGTCAAACTTTGATTTCTCTTCATGAATTGGTTGGGGTATTCTTTCTCATGTGGTTTATTATTATCATGGAGCCTCCCAAGGTTTGGAGCTTCTTTATTCCTTTGTTGATGCTAAATTCATGCCAAAGAATAATCCATAAGCCTCATCTTGATTGTTATTTTCTCGGCCTAAAATCTAGGCATACATGTCTTCGATGTTTCCATCGGGATTTATGAGAATCCATCCCCCTCTTGCCACCCCATAACACTATAATATTTTGATCAAGGGAGACAGTTCAACATTGAAAAAGAGCACATTTTTTATTAAATATTTTCTATTGGAACTTGGAATTTGATTAAGTGATCTCTCTTTATATTCTAACTTTTAATGACATTTTGTTTACTAAATTTTATATTTAGTGATCTCATATATCTCACAATTGCATTTATGCCTTATAGTGTTTCCTTTGCAACATGTGGTGCAATTGCTAGTTTAAAAGTGTTTTCACTCTAAGGAATTTATTTGAATTAAAATATATTTAATGCAATTAAAATTGATATTGAAATATTTTTAATTAATATATTCAGTATGATATAGAGAACTTACTTGTGTATGGGATAAGAAATGTTTCCAACAACTTTATGTATGATGTTTTAGGTCTAATCTACTATTGAGAGACTTAGTTATTTTTAAATGACATAAAAAAATATATTATGATAGATTTAATGTTTTTAAAATATTAATGATTTCTAAAACTGATTTTTTTTTTTTTAACCAACAACAAAATTCAAAAAGTAATATTATCTAGGTTTAAGTTGTTTATGTAAAATGATGATAAATATTCCTATAGATATTAGTTTGATTTAAGTGTAAATATTTCCTTAATTCTTTTGAATTTAAAAAATGTTTTTATTGTAAGGGGTTTATTTCAAGTTAAGATGAATGTAAATTGGTTATGAAAATGATTGTGTGTGAACTCTATATTGTATACCTAAAATATGTATCACAATTTTTTTAAGCATAATATTTTTTGAGGAATCAAATCCCCTCTAATGACATGATGAGCTATAGCCTTAATAAGTATTTTAAACGAAACCCCTTTACTAAGGTGTACATATCCAACCTCCTATAATTTCGAACCTATAATTTTTTAAGAAACAAATATCCTTAACCAATAACTCAAAACAATATATATATATATATATATATATATATATATATATATATATATATATATATATATATATATATATATATACATATATATATAATATACATATACATACATATATATACATATACATATACATATATACATATACATATACATATACATATACATACATACATTAAAATATTTTTTTTAACCAATATTTTTTTAATATCATATCTCAACCCCATTACATATCATCCTTATGCTAAACTATAAAAAGTGTCTGCCCCTCATTTATTCAAAGAATTCAAAATATATATTAAACTCATTATCAAATAGCAACAAATACATCATACTCTTGTGCCTTGAAAATATAGCTATGTTGATGGACCTCATTCTCTTATATCTTAAAAAAATAACCACGCTCATGGACCTATTTCATGGCAGAGTTGCACATATATTTGGCTTTGATACCATGTCAACGAATAGGAGAGTAGATACTATTTTTACACACCAACATTGTTTTGAGTGAACAATTTGATAATTTAACAAAACACATAAAGATTTTTCTTAAAATAAATGCTTTACTTTGAAATAATATATCATATCTAATTAAATATAAAAACCTGCATCACAAATTAATTATACAATAAAAAATTATTCCATAAAAAAGTTATAATTCTAACAAATTTAACCTCTACAATGTATAATACACTCTACAATAAAATCATTAATACAGAAATAAATCAAAAATTAATTATATGCTCAATAAAACAAGTTATAATTCTAACAATTTAGTATCAAGTTTAATGCTAACCTTAAAATTAGATTATTGGGTGTCTAGCTCAATGTTAACCTTCTCATCCTCCTCTTTAAACATTCTTCATTATATTATTTTTTTTTTAAATTTATTATTAATTTTGTTTTTTTGTATTTATATATAATGTGTTATTAATATTATAGCACATAAATTCATGTATAGAAATAAATCATATAATTCATGATATTATTTTATTTTAATATTTTTTTAGTTATGATCGTGATTATGATGATTAGTAAAGCCCATTAAGATAAAAATATTGTATTGCATGTTAATGAGGTAGGATGTGAGTATGATGATTAGTATAGTCCACTAAGATCAAAATATTATATCACATGTGTTGACGGGTAAAATTTTACTGCCTGCAATAAGGGGGTCTACCCGGCGAAAGGTCCCAATTATACCTCACACCGTTTGGTATAGGAGAGCCATCCAGTATGTGGGACCGACTACCGCCATAAGTGTTTCCACTCTTGGTTGTCAAATGAGAAGATGATGGAACAGAGGTAAAGGTGAAACGACCAATTAGTGAAGCAAAATCAACCCAAGATTGACAAACCATAAACAAAGATACAAGCAAGTCCAAGAAGCAAAACAAAAGGGGGGTATGTCGTGAATGGGATCGGTGAGCCGAAACACCAGTCAAACATACACGAAAGAAAACACGCCAGAAGTTAACTGCAAATTATTTCACAATAGATCACTGGCATGGCAAGGAACATATAAACATTGATTCGAGAGAAAACATACATGCAACCATTGTGAATTAGTTCATAATCAATTGCATGCATGAAAGTATCCACACAACATAGTGAAATATTAGATAGCTAGTATTATCACCACAAACAAGCACGTGAATCAATGCTGGAAAAGAGAATATATTATTAATGTTGCTGCAACGTCAAATACATGTTTACAGCTTGTCAAAACCCAATAGTGGAACATGGGCTATTCATCTCAATGCATGATACAAAAAACCGAGCCTTGCTACCTCTATCTCTACTTGGTACCAAGAGCTGAGTGCCTTTAGCTCTCAAGCAACAATTCCTCTATCATCCTGGCTTCAATTATTGAGGTAAAAGTCCTTTACTTGATTTCCCAAAGTTGTGTATACAGGCTAAGATGTCCTTTGGGTTTCCCTTGACTCTTGGTCTTCCTCACTGTTGGGCTGGCTTGTGACTTGGTCCATTTGCGACCTGCAACCCAGGGGTTACTCTTGACCTGCGACCTTGGTTCATTTGCAACCTGGTGACCTGGGTGAAGATAGAAACTAATAAAGGGTTGCATAGTCACATTTGAGGCAGGGTCGCACATTTCTTTCCTTCTTGAATACTGTGACCCTGCGACCTATGGAGATCTGTGACTTGAAAGGGTCACATAGTCGCATTTGAGGCTGGGTCACACATTGCTTTCATGCTTGAAGAGTGCGACCCTGAGACCTATGGAGATCTACGACTTGAAAGGGTCGCATAGTCGCATTTGAGGTTGGATCGCACATTTCTTTCAAGCTTGAAGATTGTGACCCTGTGACTTATGGATATCTGTGACTTGAAAGGGTCGCATAGTCACATTTGAAGCTAGGTCGCACATTTCTTTCATGCTTGAGGTCGCATAGTCGCATAGTCGGGGAGTCGCATCGATCGTTTCTCTGCGGTATTTGCAACTCAGTGACCAGTTGCAACGAGCCAAAGGTCGCACTGCAAACATGACTATGTTTCTTCTTACGAGGCACTTTGACTCCAGCCCAGGCTTCTGCTGGTAAAGGAAATAGGCAGCTTCGACTTCGATTTGGAGACCTTCGTTATTGCTCTACCTCTGGTGTTTGATGAGCCTGTTGCGTCCCTCAACCTTTATCATTGCTCTGCTTCCTGCGTTTGATGAATAGGTAGCTTTAGCCACTACCCACACCTTCTGCACTAATAATCGATGAAGAAGGGCCTCCAGATAAATTAGAATATGATGGTTTTATTTGAAAAGATGCAGATGATGTGGCGACAGCTAGTGGGCAAGTACTCCTGAACGAGAAACCTTTCTAATCCTTCTATGTAATAGCCAAGTAGTTGTGCTGCACTTTGGCTACAAGTTTTATTTTATTCATAAATACCCTTGTCCATTGGGCATACTTGGAGGATATCTTTCTTGTTGTTGTTTCTATGCCCTTGGAAGTTATACCTTTGTATACAACATCAAAACATCCCTCTCTGATTTTATTATCTCCATGAAGCCCCCCTTGTTGCTTCTATTAATGGGTCCAACTTAAAAATATTTGGGGGTTGAACAGTGATCCCGATCCCGAGATGTCATCCCACCTTCTCAAATCTCCAATGTGGCAGTGATATTATCGGGTATATCTTTCATGGGTTAAACCTTCATGAAGTATTATAATATCAATTAGTTCACAGTTACCCTTTTAGATAATGATGTCCCCACAAAAATAATTTACATGAGACCATGAGCTTGGTAGATAGAATGCTTGAATTATCTATGGTGAAAGTGCTTCTAATGGACATACTTAATACACAGAAAAGCTTCCATTCAAGTGTATGCATGATGATCCCCCACACATGGCATGGCTGCAGCAAAATTATCTTGTCATGATGGTGAGAAGGTTTACGAGGGGCTAGGAATAGGTCACGAGGGTGTGACTGACTACAGGCTGGGTCAAAACCCTAATGGCTAAGCGAGCAGAGGGGGACCCGAAATTTTGAATATACCCAAAATTTTGGGTCATGTTGTAGCGGCTACAACAAATGGTGAACCACCGATAGAATCCAACATCTCTTTCAACATCCCAATAATAATCTGAGTCTAGCTAGTGATGCAAAGGAATATTGAACAGGTTCTGTGGGTACTCTTTGTATTAATTTGACCTTTACAGATATGCCCAATCCTTGTGCCTCAGCTAGGTCCTATTAATTAGAAAACATCAAAGAGGAAGGTCACATACACCATTAGTTTGATGATGATGTGGAGAGAAAGGAAATGGGCTTATTATATTCAGAATTTTAAAATACGTTTCTGGTGTTGCTCTAATGCCAACAGGCCTGGACAGTACCCCGGTGGAGTCACCTCAAGAAATCACAAATGTTTCTCCACTGCCAGCGAGCCTGGTTAGTACCCCGGCGGAGTCGTTGCATTACCTCTCTGCGCAGGAATCCTTTCTCAATCCTTTACCTTTATTTTTTTTAATGTGCTTGTAGCACTTATTTGTATGTGCTCGTGGCACTTATTTGAATGGGCAGATGAGGGATCCCGACTTATTTTACGAGCAAGAGAGGTTTTTTCTTGTTTGATAGAAACTAAAAGATATTCTAGTTTGGGTTTTACCTCATGCTAAACCTTCACACCATCTCCCACCCATAGGCGAACTATGAAAAACAAATCATTAAGATATTCAAGACTAAGGCAGGCACAAGACTCAGGGTGTGGATATAGGCCATTCAAACTTGTTAGGGTTCCACACAAGCACCGACTCGTATCTCCCTAGCTAATGAGTTTAGACTCATAGGAATTATTGTGAGAATGTGACTTTGATGACCTATTCTGAGAGAATTTTCCTCTTGAGGTAAACATTGCAACCTCACACAAATAATGGATTTGGGGTTTCAACAATCAGGGAAAAATAAGTAAGAAAGATCATCAGGATTTCAATGCATGAAAAGAGTTAAAACAATCCATCCGGCTTTAAACCCATGCAAAGGGGAGTAATAAAGCTATTCTGGGCACCGAGGGTTTCAAGACCCCAGGTTCAATGAGGGCTCAAGCAATGGTATGCAATGTATGGAAACTTTCACAACTATCTCAACAACCAGTGGAAATGATGTGAGGAATAAGGCGTACAACGTGATGCAACAGACGAGGCTTATGATGCAATGCAATGCCATGTGCGAGAAATATCAACTAGATGCAGGTGAAAAAACAAGGCAAAGCACATGTAGTGATTATTTGAATAGTATGCAGCAATAAGAAAGCCAAAAGAAAAATGAGTGCAACATAAGTGGACAATTATAATGCATAAAATACTGACCACAAGAAAATATAGAAAGCATAATTTTAAACCATAAATCAAAACCTTGGCAAGTAAACCTAATTAACAACTTAACTAATAAAATTTTATTAACAGATCCTAGCTAGCCTAAACCTAAAACCCTAGTTTAACCAAAGAGGTGGTCAGGTTATGTGAAATCAGCTTTCCAGTGTATCCACCGCATTAGTTCCCGCCTTGCAAGAACAATAATGCTCGCAATTAGATCTAGCATAAAAAATTGTGCACCAACAACAAGACTTACCTGAAAAGCATGTGCAACAGCCATAAGGTCATGGCTACTTACCAGAGAGTGCCAAAATGGATGGTTCGATTTGAATTTCACTTTCATCCTGATACATAGAAATCCATACCTGAAACCTAAAATCATTTATAAGTGACACACATCCATCCACGCACCATGTTAGGTCTAATAGAAGCGAGGTAGAACATCACCTATTTGCAAGTATATTCATTGGATACGATCCATCAAACTAGCTGGGAATCTCACCATGATGTTGAGGATGATCAATTTGATGGAATGGAAAAATAAGCATCCGACAGGCGAATTTAAGGTGCTCACGAACCCAAGTGAGGAAACCCTAATTTTGAAAGCCCTATTTCGCAGTTGTCCTTGGGTTTTTTTGAGGATGCAAGGATCCGAAGCAACCTTCAGTGGAGGCTAAAATTCCTCACCGTCCTGGACAAACTCCGGACCTTCGAGCGGGGGGCTTCCAAATTTTTATGGTTTGGTGAGATCAACTGGTGAATGGATGTTATCATTAATCGTGGTGATTGGAAAAATGTTAGTGGCCTTATTATCAATTTGGCCAAATGTTTGCGCACTGACCTATTTACAATCCAATGTATTAGATTCTTTAGATTTCCCAGGATGGGGTGAATTGACCGGAATATTTTCAAGCAGTAGAGAGGTTTGCCAAACATCACACTCTTGTGCCTGAGTGCAACTGGTACTGGTTGGGCAACAACCGAAAATATTAGAGATAATGGTCGGGTTTTTCCTTCCAATTAATAAATTAGGGTATATCGGTTGTTGCATACTAGCTGTTAGGGAATAGAAATATGTGCTCAGGGAAAGATCACTCGAATGGAAGGTTTTCCCAGATGAGCTGACATCCGATGCGGTTATGTTGAGAGAAGTGTGATACATGGGAACCATCATTTTAGAAACCCTAATCCAAGAAACCCTAGTTTGGCTTGCTTAAGGGTTTCATCATCATCGTAATAACTTGAGGTAACAGCCAGCAGAAGATGAATTGCTTCAATTTCCTGATGGGTCCTTGAATCATCACAAAGCGGATCATCAAATTTTGGTGGCTTCGTATGGTCAACAGATAGATATGAATGACATTCCTCAGAGGCGTGAGTGAATATATTTTTAGGTAAGTAATGATCACTGAAGCCATCAATTTGATTAGGTTGGGCATTTGGTATATTAGACTCCTCTTGGGTTAACAATTGGGATGAATCAATAAAAGAAACCTCTTGAGGTTGCAGAGACAGCTAGTCACCCCTTTGGTTGTTTAAAGATTGTGGATGAAAAATATCAGACATAAAATATTCATCAATTTTGTAATCTGATTATGAAACACCACCCGCGTGCTCATGATTGTTTCCAACACCAATACAAGATGATTTCGAAAGACCTGAAGAAATTACTGGCGTGCAAGCTCAAGAAATGAATCAGGGAATAATGGATGAAATGATTCGGATGTGGGGGCATCCACCATACAAGGACCTTCATCTCACACATCAGTGTCATCCAGAGAGGCCAATGATCCTTCATGACCATCATGGTCTAATGATTTTGAAGGAAAATCAACTATATCTAGGCCAAGACTTAATTTATTATCATTATGTGAATGAGATTTAGGACTGTGCCCAAGTAAGCATTCAACAGACTTGAGATAGGTTTCATTAATAAGGAGAGATGTTGGGACAATATGGTTTTCAAGCTCTGATTTGATAGGGTGCGTGAAAGATTCAGAGATGGTACAACAGGTTTTATTTTCTTGCATACGTCTATCATCACTCAGAACTTTTGCGACCACAACTCCATTTCACGACAATTCAGGAGGAGGAATAGTAATATTCTTCTAGCAGGCCTGAATGTGTTTTGGACTCAAGGAGATAGACAAGGAACATTAGGGACAAATTCTGAACAGTTGGAAACTTGAGGATAATCATAACAAACACTAGGAATAGGCTTGGTTTCTGATTGAAATTGTTCTATGGAAACGAAAACCACCTGTCTAAATTGTTCAATTAAATATTCCCAATCAACAACCCTTTTAGGGAACTCAAAACAAAGATGAAAAAATATGATAGAAAACTCCTCTATAGATTCTTGAGGTTCCATTCTGATCTCATTTAACTGCATTAATACATTTTGAAATCATACCTGTGAAAATCTTGTTGTAATTCACTGGCGAGTTTCTCGAACGAATGGATGGAAGCTGCCGGAAATGTGTGGCACTATTGCTTAATGCGACCTTCGAGAGTGAGGGAGAAAATCACACAAGCCAACTCCTCATCGTCAATTTCGTAACACTCACAAAACTCACATAAATCTGAAAGATGCTCGGTTATGGAAACTTCGTTCTCACTGTCGAATTTTAACGAAGACAAGCGATACACAGGTTCATCGGGGATTGAGCATCGAAAACTAGATAAATTTGATAAACATCTCAGAAGAATGATTTGGGGACGAGCCATTATAGATATGAGACTAACTGCAGGCTCTAAGGGCTCAACTTGTCATCTGGCCCTCCTTCTAGTGCCAATTTTGTTGACGGGAAAAATTGTACTACCGACAACAAGGGGGTCGCCCCGATGAAAGGTCCCAATTAGACCTCACACTGTTTGGGATAGGAGCCCCATCCGGTATGTGGGCCCGGTTGCCGCCATAAGTTTCCACTCTTGGTTTTCGGATGAGAAAATGATGGAGCAGAGGAAAAGGTGAAATGACCAATCAGTGAAGAAAAATCAACCCAATATTGTCGAACCATAAACAAAGATACAAGCAAGTCCAAGCAGAAAAACAAAAGGGGGGTGTGCCGTGAATGGGATCGGTGAGCCAAAAAACCAGTCGAACATACACGAAAGAAAACACACCAGAAGTTAACTGTAAAGTAGTTCACAATAGATCACCGACGTGGCAAGGAACAAATAAACACTGATTGGAGAGAAAATGTACATGCAACCACTGTGAATTAGTTCATAATCAATTACATGCATGAAAGCATCCACACAACATATTGAAATATTATATAGCTAGTATTATCATGACAAACAAGCATGTGAATCAATTCCGGAAAAGAGAATATATTATTAATGTTGCTGCAATGTCAAATACATGTTTACATCTCTTCAAAACCCAACAGTGGAACATGGGTTATTCATCTCAATGCATGATACAAAAAACCTAGCCTTGCTACCTCTATCTCTACTTGGTACCAAGATATGAGTGCCTTTAGCTCTCAAGTAACAATTCCTCTATCATCCTGGCTTCAATTTCCGAGTTAAAAGTCCTTTACTCAATTTCCCGAAGTTGTATATATAGGCTGAGATGTCCTTTGAGTTTCCATTGACTCTTGGTATTACTGAATGTTGGGCTAGCTTGCGACTTGGTCCATTTGAGATCTGCGACCCAACGGTTACTCGTGACCTGCAACCTTGGGTCATTTACGACCTGGTGACCTGGGTGAAGATAGAAACTACTAAAGGATCACATAGTCACATTTGAGGCAGGGTCGCACATTTGTTTCCTTCTTGAAGATTGCAACCCTGTGACCTATGGATATCTACAACTTGAAAGGGTCGCATAGTCGTAATTGAGGCTGGGTCGCACATTGCTTTTATGCTTGAAGACTGCGACCCTGCGACTTGTGGAGGTCTGCGACTTGAAAGGGTCGCATAGTCATATTTGAGGTTGCATTGCACATTCCTTTCATGCTTAAAGATTGCGACCCAGCGACCTATGGAGATCTGCGACTTGAAAGGGTCGCATAGTCACATTTGAGGCTAGGTTGCACATTTATTTCATTCTTGAAGACTGTGACCCTGCGACCTGCGGAGATCTGCAACTTGATAAGAGGTCGCATAGTCAAATAGTCGGGGAGTCTTATCGATCATTTCTTTGCGATATTTGCGACTCAGCGACCGGTCACAATGAGACAAAGGTCTCACTACAAACTTGACTACGTTTCTTCTTGCGAGGCACTTTCCCTCCAGCCCAAGCTTCTACTGGTAAAGGACATAGTCAGCTTCAGCTTCGATTTGGCGACCTTTGGTACTACTCTGCCTCTGGAGTTTAATGAGCCTGTTGCTTCCCTCAACCATTATCATTGCTCTGCTTCCTGCATTTGACTAACGGGTAGCTTTAGCCACTACTCGTACCTTCCACACTAATAATTGACAAAGAAGGGCCTCTAGGTAAATTAGAACATAATGGTTGTATTTTCGAAGATGCAGATGATGTGGCAATAGCTATTGGGCAAGTACTCTTGAAAGAGCAACCTTTCTGATCCTTCTATGCAATAGCCAAGTAGTTGTGTTGCACTTTGGATACAAGTTTTATTTTATTCATAAATACCCTTGCTCATTGGGCAGACTTGGAGGATATCTTTCTCGTTGCTGTTTCTATGCCCTTGGAAGTTATACCTTTGTATACAGCATCAAAACCTCCCTCTTTGATTTTATTATCTACATGAAGCCCCCTTTTTGCTTCTGTCAATGTGTTTAAGTTAAAACCATTTGGGGGTTGAACAATGATCCCGATCCAGAGTTGTCATCCATCCTTCTCGAATCTCCAATGTGGTGGTGATATTATCGGGTATATCTTTCATGGGTTAACCTTGCATGAAGTATTATAATATCAATTAGTTCACAGTTACCCTTTTAGAGAATGATGTCCCCACAAAAATAATTTACATGGGACCATGAGCTTGGTAGATATAATGTCTAAATGATCTATGGTGAGAGTGCTTCTAATGGACATACTTAATACACAGAAAAGCTTCCATTCGAGTGTATGCATGATGATCCCCCCACACATGGCGTGGCTGCAGCAAAAGTATCTTGTCATGATGTTGAGAAGGTTTACGAGGGGCTGTGAATAGGTCATGGGGGTGTCATTGACTACAGGCCGGGTCAATACCCTAATGGCTAAGTGAGAAGAGGGGCCCGAAATTTTGAATATACCCAAAATTTTCGGTGGTGTTGTAGTGGCTACAACAACATCTTCATAAGGTAGGAGACTACATAAAATTCCCTAGAAGTTTATTTCTGTGTAAAAATTATTGAGATAAACATTCCAAGATCACCATAGTTTTATTATTTTGTTTATAAAATGTAGAAATAGTGGGTAAAAAATTGCAATATAAATACTCTTATCATTAATGTCATAGGTTTGTAGCTAAATGTACTAATTAAGAGGGTCTATCTTATGAAGTGAAATGTAAGAAGAGAAATTATTTTTATATAGTAGGTTATTTCTACAATCCCTTTGTTATAGGATTTCTTATTCTACGCTCACCGCAAGATGATTCTATGAGGGAATTTAGACTCATTTTTTCTCCCATGTTTCAACTCAAAAGGTACTATCAATTTCATTGAGTGTCCAATTTAGCCTTCGTAATTTAGACTAGGAAATCTATAATAATTCCAAATAAGGATAAAAAATGTTCTCGAACCCTATTTAATTATTATTAACTATAAAATAATACAATAATATTGATATTACATTGTAACACTCCCTTGCACCCCCTTGGGTTAGTCTTAAGAAGTGGAGGGTGTTACCTAAACATTCTCTTGATCTCTAAGGTCTACTATGAAAATGGGGCCACAAAAATCCCATTTTTACAACCTATTTTAAGCTTAAAATAAACACTGCCATTTCATGCGAGTAATCAATAGGTTTTTGAGTCCCGAAGGGGCACCTTAATTGGTTAATTCAAATATTGTGAAATCATTGAAATAAGGAGACCCAGGTTCAAATACCCCCTGTATTGAGCCTGATTTAGGTCAAGGAGAAAAGAGCATAGACCCCTAGAGGTTTTTGAGTAGTTACATGTAAGGAGGGATGTTGGGTTCCTCTTGTATACAAAAAAAAAAGTAAGATATTTCTAAAGATATAAATTTTTTCTCAATTTGAATCCCCAATTGAAATTTATGCCCATTTGAATATTTTCTCATTAATCCATGCCACATTAACATGTACTTCCATGTGGCACTGCCAAGTGGAATACATGGCAAGTGATGTTACCTCCTATCCCCCTTGACATAACATAAGTTGTGGTGCCACCTGGCAGCCACGTCATCCAATTCCAGGTTGCCTATCTTCCCAACATATTGCTAACATCATGGTGACATCACATACCAATTAGAACCCTCTGACAGTGCTACATGTCATCCAAAAATGGAATATTTGGACATTCAATAAGGTTTATTCTACCTACCATCTGTAACGCCACACAGGGGTCATGTCAGCATATGTCAAAATCACCATCCATCTGGTGTCCACATAGCCTTACCCATCCTACATGGCACCTTCCACATCAATATTTGCCATGCAGTCCTATAGGGACATATTTTTTAGCAAATATTCCATTCTGCATTATATGATAATCAAGGTATGACATGAAATTTTTTGTTGTCTCTCCACATCAAAATGCCACGTCCAGGCCTTATACCAACTAGGCACGATGCAATGCCAATTTTCTCATTGGATGATAGGAATAAGCCCATCCCATGCCTTTTTAAAAAAAAAACCCCTTTTCAAAATGATTAATACACACCAATGGAGAGGGAGGCGTAATGCAATAAGAATATTTCCCATCCAGTAACTGAGAAATATCCATCTCATGCCATTTATTATAGTTCCCATTTACAGGTGACTAACAAATTCATCCTTGCAATAGGGGTATGGCACAATGTGAAGTTTCACATCAGATAACCAAGATATCCCCATGCTGCATTCCCCAAACTTCACCAAAACATAATTTGATATATATATATATATATATATATATATATATATATATATATATATATATACCCATCATACATTCCCCAAACTTCCCCGAAATAGATGTCCATATGTGTGTATGAAAGTAATCATCATATTTTTGTCTTTGAGTATCTTCTTCAATATTTGACTAACAAATTCATCTGTGCAATAGGGGTATGGCACAATGTGAAATGTCTGTGAGATAACAAAATGTATTCTGCACATTCCCAAACTGCAAAACATAAGTTGATATATATATATATATATATATATATATATATATATATATATATATATATATATATATATATATATATATATACATCATACATTCCCCAAACTTCCCACGAAATAGGGGGCTGCTGGATAAGGTCCGTGTATAAGTCATCATCATGTTACCCCATTTTAATTGTCTTATTCAATATATGGATTGAATATTATTTTATTTTACATTAAATGCTACAAATGTCTATTTTAAAACTTTGTTAAGCAATACCCCCACATCAACTAGCGTGTTTATATTACTGAAAATGTGTTGATATTCAATGCAATCAAACTATCTTGAGAACGAACCCTTTAAAACATTCATATGGGTGATGCAGGTTTACGATTTATGTTGTCGTTCAAGTTGAAGTACACAATGAGTTGTGTATCTAACCTAACAATCAAACGCCGAATTCCAAATGAAATGGAATCAAATAATATCTCAATAATTGCGCTATATTCTTCAATATTGTTCTTTGTTTGACTGAGGAAAATCCCATGAATAGAAAATAACTCATGAGTGGGTGAATAGATAACCCAAGCAATGGAAGATAATTTCCATGTACTATGATAGCTGTCATCAACAAAGCCAATGTAAGTTTGAGGGAATGTAGACATCTGCAATATCGAGAGTAATCAAGATAACCAGCAAAAGTAGTGAAAACTCGCATAGAAAAATAACAAATCTAAGACACACTTTTCTAAAAATGTAACTATTATACAATTAATATATTCACACGATAAGTCATGCATAATATCTCTTTAGATAAAGACCATTTCCGGGATCATCGAAAGATACACTGTCATAATCAACAAATTCATAGGCCCCTTTTGCAAGCACATGCTTAACAATATAACGGCCATGCCACATTGGTTCAAATTTACCAGCGCCTAGATTATTGTGAGCTTGATTTTATACTAATACTAGGTCACCTTCTGAATAGATATGAGGGTTGATGCTTTGATCATATTGTGCCTTAACACATTTTTTATGAGCTTCAGTAGCTAATGTTGCGGTGGGACGAGTGTCATCTAACTGTGCTAAGTATAAGAATCATTTTTCCTCTTCAAAGGTGGTTGGTAATAACTAAATGGTTAGTTTGAGTGAAGAGATTTCAAATTCAATGGGTAGAACAACTTCTAAACCGTAAATGAGCTGAAAAGGAGTAAACCCTATCGATGTTTTTGCGGAGGTGTGGTATGCCCACAGTGTGGAAAAAAATCATGGTGTGCTAATTCGATTTATGAATTCCTAAAATCCGTTTAATCATATTAGTTAAAACTTTGTTTACAACCTCAACCTGGCCATTGGCCTGAGGGTAATACGGTGTAGAATTATCATGGTGTAGGCCAAGTTGAGTGAAACGTTCAGTCATCATAATGTTTCAAAATTTCCTACCATGGTCTGTAATGATGGCTTGAGGGACACTGAACCTAGAAATTACATGATTGAATATGAAAATACCTGCATTTTTGCTGTCAGGCTTAAATATAGGCATCGCCTTGGCCCATTTCGTAAAGTAATATACAGTGAGAATAATTACCCACGCAACTCAGCGAAGTGAGGGTTACATGTAACGAAATTGATGCCCCATTTTTCAAATGGACTAACAACTATGATTGGGTGAAGAGGAGCATGAGGTGCACACATATTTCGATAAAAAATCTAACAATTGTAACATTTTCTAACCGCAAGGATACAATATTTGAAGAGTGACGTCGAGAAATAACCAACCCACAATATCTTTTGGGTTGTGGAAAACTGAGACATATGAAAACCAGATGCTCCAGAATGGAATTCATTTAAAACTATTTCAGCTTCTTCATGACTTAAACAATGTCGAAAGACAAAATCGGCACCATGATGGTAAAAAATGTCGCCAACAATATTGTATTTTTGAGACTGGTATCGAATTCTACGTTGATTAGAGTAGGAAATTTCAGGCTGAAAGGTTTGGGTTTAAAGATATATAATGATATCTCCATACCAAGGATCTAATGGGTTGATTAGAAACAAAGATTCATCGGGTATATGGTCTTCTTCCACAGTGTCAGATTCAGTGTAGGGAAAGTCACACATTAGTTCATGAAAAACTAGTGATTTCTTGGATTTGGATTTTTCAAATTCCAAATCAAACTCTTGCCCTGAGAAATTGTTTCATCAAAATGTACATCATAGGGTTAGAGTCAGATATCACGGTGGACATCTATTTTGGGGAAGTTTGGGGAATGTATGATGGGTATACACACACACACACACACACACACACACACACACACAGATATATATATATATATATATATATAACCATCATACATTCCCCAAACTTCCCCGAAATAGATGTCCATATGTGTGTATGAAAGTCATCATCATATTTTGGTCTTTGAGTATCTTGTTCAATATGGATTGAATATTATTTTGTTTTACATTAAATTCTACAAATGTCTATTTAAAACTTTATTAACCAATGCATCAACTAACGTGTTTATATTGCCTAAAATGTGTTGTTATTCAATGTAATCAAACTATCTTTGCAAGAGACGAACCCTTAAAAACATTCTTAACAGTAATGGATTCCTGATTGCATAAACATCGTTCAAATTTAGTACAATGAGTTTTGTATCTAACCTAACAATCAAACACCGAATTCCAAATGAAATGGAATCAAATAATATCTCAATAATTGCGCTATATTCTTCAATATTGTTCTTTGTTTGACTGAGGAAAATCCCATGAATAGAAACTAACTCATCAGTGGGTGAATAGACAACCCAAGAAATTGAAGATAATTTCCATGTACTATGACAACCGTCATCAACAAAGCCAATGTAAGCTTGAGGGAATGTAGACATCTGCAGTATCGAGAGTAATCAAGATAACCAACAAAAGTATTGAAAATTCGCATAGAAAAATAACAAATCTAAGACACACTTTTCTAAAAATGTAACTATTATACAATTAATATATTCACACGATAAGTCATGCATAATATCTCTTTAGATAAAGACCATTTTCGAGATCATCAAAAGATACACTGTCATAATCAACGAATTCATAGGCCCCTTTTGCAAGCACATGCTTAACAATATAACGGCCATGACACATTGGTTCAAATTTACCAGTGCCTAGATTATTGTGAGCTTGATTGTATACTAAGACTAGGTAACCTTATGAATAGATACGAGGGTTGATGCTTTGATCATATTGTGCCTTAACACGTTTTTTATGAGCTTCAGTAGCTAATGTTGCGATGGGACGAGTGTCATCTAACTGTGCTAAGTATAAGAATCATTTTTCCTCTTCAAAGGTGGTTGGTAATAACTCAATGGTTAGTTTGAGTGAAGAGATTTCAAATTCAATGGGTAGAAAAGCTTCTAAACCATAAATGAGCTGAAAAGGAGTAAACCCTATCGATGTTTTTGCGGAGGTGTGGTATGCCCACAATGTGGAAAAAAATTATGGTGTGCTCATTCGATTTATGAATTCCTAAAATCCGTTTAATCATATTAGTTAAAAATTTGTTTACAACCTCAACTTGGCCATTGGCCTGAGGGTAATACAGTGTATAATTATCATGGTGTAGGCCAAGTTGAGTGAAACGTTCAGTCATCATAATGTTTCAAAATTTCCTACCATGGTTTGTAATGATGGCATGAGGGAGACTGAACCTAGCAATTACATGATTGAATATGAAAATACCTGCATTTTTGCTGTCAGGCTTAAATATAGGCATCGCCTTGGCCCATTTCATAAAGTAATCTACAGTGAGAATAATTACCCACGCACCTCAGCCAAGTGAGGGTTACATGTAACGAAATCGACGCCCCATTTTTCAAATGGACTAAAAAATATGATTGGGTGAAGAGGAGCATGAGGTGCACACATATTTCGATAAAAAATCTAACAATTGTAACATTTTCTAACCGCAAGGATACAATATTTGAAGAGTGACATCGAGAAATAACCAACCCGCAATATATTTTGGGTTGTGGAAAACTGAGACATATGAAAACCACATGGTCCAGAATGGAAGTCATTTAAAACTCTTTCAGGTTCTTCGTGACTTAAACAATGTCGAAAGAAAAAATCGGCACCATGATGGTAAAGAATGTCGCCAACAATATTGTATTTTTGAGACTGGTATCGAAATCTACGTCGACTAGAGTAGGAAATTTCAGGCCGAAAGGTTTGGGTTTAAAGATATATAATGATATCTCCATACCAAGGATCTAATGGGTTGATTAGAAACAAAGATTCATCGGGTATATGGTCTTCTTCCACAGTGTCAGATTCAGTGTAGGGAAAGTCACACATTAGTTCATGAAAAACTAGTGATTTCTTGGATTTGGATTTTTCAAATTCCAAATCAAACTCTTGCCCTGAGAAATTGTTTCATCAAAATGTACATCATAGGGTTAGAGTCAGATATCACGGTGGACATCTATTTCAGGGAAGTTTGGGGAATGTATGATGGGTATATATATATATACCCATCATACATTCCCCAAACTTCCCCGAAATAGATGTCCATATGTGTGTATGAAAGTCATCATCATATTTTGGTCTTTGAGTATCTTGTTCAATATGGATTGAATATTATTTTGTTTTACATTAAATGCTACAAATGTCTATTTAAAAATTTATTAGCCAATGCATCAACTAACGTGTTTATATTGCCTAAAATGTGTTGATATTCAATATAATCAAACTGTCTTTCCAATAGACGAACCCTTAAAAACATTCTTAACAGTAATGGATTCCTGATTTCATAAAAATCATTCAAATTTAGTACAATGAGTTGTGTATCTAACCTAACAATCAAACGCCGAATTCCAAATGAAATGGAATCAAATAATATCTCAATAATTGCGCTATATTCTTCAATATTGTTCTTTGTTTGACTGAGGAAAATCCCATGAATAGAAACTAACTCATCAATGGGTGAATAGATAACCCAATCAATGGAAGATAATTTCCATGTACTATGACAGCCATCATCAACAAAGCTAATGTAAGTTTGAGGGAATGTAGACATCTACAATATCGAGAGTAATCAAGATAACCAGCAAAAGTAGTGAAAACTCGCATAGAAAAATAACAAATCTAAGACACACTTTTCTAAAAATGTAACTATTATACAATTAATATATTCAAACGATAAGTCATGCATAATATCTCTTTAGATAAAGACCATTTCCGGGATCATCGAAAGATACACTGTCATAATCAACGAATTCATAGGCCCCTTTTGCAAGCACATGCTTAACAATATAACGGCCATGCCACATTGGTTCAAATTTACCAGCGCCTAGATTATCGTGAGCTTGATTGTATACTAAGACTAGGTCACCTTTTGAATAGATACGAGGGTTGATTCTTTGATCATATTGTGCCTTAACACGTTTTTTATGAGGTTCAGTAGCTAATGTTGCAGTGGGACTAGTGTCATCTAACTGTGCTAAGTATAAGAATCATTTTTCCTCTTCAAAGGTGGTTGGTAATAACTAAATGGTTAGTTTGAGTGAAGAGATTTCAAATTCAATGGGTAGAACAACTTCTAAACCGTAAATGAGCTTAAAAGGAGTAAACCCTATCGATGTTTTTGCGGAGGTGTGGTATGCCCACAGTGTGGAAAAAAATCATGGTGTGCTAATTCGATTTATGAATTCCTAAAATCTGTTTAATCATATTAGTTAAAACTTTGTTTACAACCTCAACTTGGCCATTGGCCTGAGGGTAATATGGTGTAGAATTATCATGGCGTAGGCCAAGTTGAGCGAAACGTTCAGTCATCATAACGTTTCAAAATTTCCTACCATGGTCTGTAATGATGGCTTGAGGGACACTGAACCTAGCAATTACATGATTGAATATGAAAATACCTGCATTTTTGTTGTCAGGCTTAAATATAGGCATCACCTTGGCCCATTTCGTAAAGTAATCTACAGTGAGAATAATTACCCACGCACTTCAGCCAAGTGAGGGTTACATGTAACGAAATCGACGCCCCATTTTTCAAATGGACTAACAACTATGATTGGGTGAAGAGGAGCATGAGGTGCACACATATTTCGATAAAAAATCTAACAATTGTAACATTTTCTAACCGCAAGGATACAATATTTGAAGAGTGACGTCGAGAAATAACCAACCCGAAATATCTTTTGGGTTGTGGAAAACTGAGACATATGAATACCACATGCTCCAGAATGGAAGTCATTTAAAACTCTTTCATCTTCTTCATGACTTAAACAATGTAGAAAGACAAAATCGGCACCATGATGGTAAAGAATGTCGCCAACAATATTGTATTTTTGAGACTGGTATCGAATTCTACGTCGATTAGAGTAGGAAATTTCAGGCCGAAAGGTTTGGGTTTAAAGATATATAATGATATCTCCATACAAAGGATCTAATGGGTTGATTAGAAACAAAGATTCATTGGGTATATGGTCTTCTTCCACAGTGTCAGATTCAGTGTAGGGAAAGTCACACATTAGTTCATGAAAAACTAGTGATTTCTTGGATTTGGATTTTTCAAATTCCAAATCAAACTCTTGCCCTGAGAAATTGTTTCATCAAAATGTACATCATAGGGTTAGAGTCAGATATCATGGTTGTTTTGCTTAACATTATGTAGTGACAGAATCTTTGGACAACTCGAACGGTTTCCAAGGAAAATGTCTCCACATGAAAATACATTATCTATGTCGGTCTAAGGTTCCAACTTAAGTAATAAATCACATGTCCATTGTTGGAGTCATCCTCTTGAAATAAAACCATTCCAATGGTGGAATCAGATGTATCTAAATACAAAAAGTAATCTTGGTTATAATCAGGTGGATGTAACAAAGGCGCATGGGCCAATGCGTGTTTAATTTCATTGAAAGCTTTATCAACAAGCTTGTCCAAAATAAAAGGAACATCCTCTTTTAATAACCAAGTGAAACCTTTAGTTAACTCCGCATAGTTTGGGATAAAACGACATAGAAAGTTTTATTTCCCTTTAAAAATCTGTAGTTCGCGAAGAGTAGAAGGTGGAGGTAAATTGACAATGGCCTCAACCTTCAAAGGGTTGACACAAATGCCTTCTTTAGAGACAATGAAACCAAGCAATTGTCCTGATTGTACAAAAAATACACATTTGTGTTGATTCAAACGAATATTTTAATGCCCACATCACATAAAGATGGCATGTAGATGTGTAGGATGATCTTGTTTGCACAAAGAATGAGAAGGTAAGTCATCCAAATAGGGTTGAACATTGTGTTTGATGTCGTGAAATGCGTAAGACATAGCTCGTTAAAAATTTACGCCAACGGTTTTTAGACCAAAAGGTAATTTACAATATGCAAACGTCCCCCATGGACATATAAATTCTATTTTGGGTTGATCGACATGGAGTATGTTTATTTGATTGTAACAAGAAAATCCATCCATAAATGAAAATATTTTTTTTCTGGCACAATCATCAATAATTTGGTCAATGTAAGGGGTGGGATAATTGCCTTTGGGACAAGCCTTGTTAATATGCCTATAATCGACACATAATATGATAGTTCCTTGTTTATTGGTTACTAGAACTATGTCAGATACCCAATCTGTCAATGGAATAGGATAAATGAATCCTGCATGAAGTAGTTTTTCAACTTCAACTTTAATACCAACATATTTTCGCAAATGTATTGGGCGTAATATTTGTCTAATAGGTTTACCATCTAGGTATGTCTTAATTTCATGAATTACAATATTAGGATCCATTCTTGGCATTTCTTTGTAATACCAGGAAAAAAATGTCTCAAAATTCCTGAAATAGGGCTTCATACATGTTAATTTCATGAATTGAGCATGAAGCACCAATGTGAATGTTTTCAGTTATTCCTAGTTTGATTGATATGTCAATTGGAATTTTCGTGAAAATATTTCCTAAATTCATCTCTGAATCTGACTGAAGGATTGACAATGGAATTTGAGGTTCCTCTGTTAGGTTCCTATAATAATAGGGATCATAATTTTGAATTGACTATTTAAGTCTATGTACATACCTTTGCATTTCTGCAAATGTTTTCCATATTAAAAAAATGAAAAAAGGGTATGTCCTAAAAGAATAATCAATGGACCAAAATAAAGAAAGAAAAAAAATTGTAAAATATGAACCCCATAAAAAGAAGAAAAAATAAATTATGAAAGTGTTGCACATTCAAATGCCACTACTCTTAGTTTACTTTACCTTTGCAAATAAATTGTGTGCATCTTGTTAAAAATTCCACAAAATTCAAGATGATCATGCAATCTAATCTTGATCATTCACACCTTTACATTTTATGTCATCATAGTTAGTAAATAAATATTTTACCAAACCATTAAATCTTGGCAGATCAGTAGTTAGGTAGAGAATAAAAATGAGCTCATGAGTTTAATCTGAGCCATTGGAAGATATAAGGTTAGAAATAAATTAGTTTTCTCATCAAAAGAAAATAAAAGGGTTAGCAAGCTCAAATGCACCCCGTAAAGGAAATAAAAAATGTTAGCATAAATAAAGGGTAGGTAGACAAATTTCCAAAAAGTTTTATAAGCATCATTGTTCTTATTCATTATCAAAAATATCTTTCTAAACCCTTCCCCTTGCTAAAAATCACTTTTCCCTTTGCAAAGCCCCCCCCCCCCCCCTTTGATAAAAACCCTTTTCCCTTTTCATTCCCGCTTATCCTAACCCTTTTTCCCTCCCAAAACCCCTTTTCCCCTTTGAAAATCCCCTTTCCCTTGCTAAAAACCCCCTTTCCCCCTTAAATAAACTTTATGTTTTCATAAAACAAAAAACCCAATTTTTCAGTAGTTTAAAGTGCAAAATAAAATAGTGGACCTCCCTTTCATTTAACCCCCCACTTAATACATTTCCATTTAAACCTTCCGAATAAAATTTTCCCCAACCCCACTTTCATTTAACCCTCGGCATAACCCATTGCCCGACCCAATTTCATTTGACTATCCTGCTTTAAAACTTCCACCTAAACTTTTTTCTGACCCACCTCCTTTGAAAACTCTTAACTCCTCCTATCGTCTAATCACCGCTAATCACATCGGATGGCCTACAACCTTTTTTGCAACCCCTGATGTCCGATGTTTAAAACCAAGTTGGGGGGGGTGCAAAATGGGATGTTTTCTCAGCCCAATCCCTTGCCATGCATCACCTCCAGGTTTTATCACACCCCGTCACCCCAAACCATCAAACCACTCTCACGTCAAGTGATAAACCACCAAACCACTTCTGCGCCATGTGATAAACCACCACTTTTCAAAAATAATGAAACCCTGATAGCCTCTCTACAAACCTTTGTTTTCATTACAATTTTTTTTATTTTGCTATGAAGGTGATTAACGGAAGGGAGATGGAGAAGTAGTTTGATACTAGTTCCATCCTGCTTACTCCAAACCCAAAGGATAAGAATTTGAAAAGGTCTAGAGAAGAAGGCCTTAATCCCGACAGTATCTACACTAGTGTCAGCAGATTATTCAAAAGCATTGGAAGATATGTCCAGAGCTTTTAGCCCAAGCGACACAACTTCAAACTTTAGAAAACTTCTTTTACCTCCAGCATGAGGTAAATCACATTTTTGTAAATAATTTTACATTTTCCAGATATTTAGAGGAAGATGATATTTACCATAAGATGATCAAATTCAAAATTCTAGATGAAGAAAAATGGGAGAAATGGTGTGATTTACTATAAATAGTGAAAAGAAGATAGGTGAAAGTACGTACAGATGAAAGAAATAAATAGGTAACAACAATCAGAGAAACAGGGCCAGATATCAGTTAGTTAGAAGGTGTCACTATATTTTTTCATAAAGATATTTTATTTTCCTAGAATAAATCCTAGTTAGTTGACAGGATATTTTTTGTAAAGTTTTGTATAAATACTTCATCATTCGAAGTATCAAGGGGGGATTTCTGAATATTTCCATAGCTGACTGATCTATTACCTGAGGGTTATTGTACTAACTTCGAGTTGATAAACAAAAAAAGTTATAAAGAAAATTATTTTCATGATTCATGTTATGAGCTATCTCAGTGAAGTATAAATTTCAATTGTTCATGTTCTCTTTCTAAGTATTCCATAAACTTAAATGTGTTCTAAATTTGAATGTTATAGCAGGAGTTTTACTGCAAAATTTGCTTAAGCAATACACTACTTTTAACTATTATACATTTCTATATTTTCTTTTGATATCCGGTTTAGAGAATTCTTAATTTCCCTCTAATCCCAATTGACTTCTTCTTCTTTATTCCTTATCTGGTTTAAGGAATTCTTAATTGCTTCTTGATCCTGACTGAATAATCACTTCACCATTCAGCCTTGAGATCTGATATTGCTTACCTATTTTTCCTTGTGAAACTTTCTTTATAATTTGATTTTGTTCTATTTTCAAATTATATTAATTCCATAGCCCAATGGAAAATGGAAAAGAACCTATTCATCTAAATCATTAATTCCACCAATCAATCAAAACAATCCAAATTAAGCATACATAACTAGCCTAAAATCCATAAAATAAACGAAGTTAAATCATTGAGAGAGAGCCCTCTCTGAGTTTAGGAAGGCTACATCCTAAGCTCCAAAATTGGTTTGTAGTTACCTCTGATACTTATTTTTAATGAAAGAACAACCTTTGGAAATTTCAGAGTGATAACATATTGGTGACCATACTGGGGAAAATAAGTCCCTAGTTAAAATAAATCTTATAGGAAACAATTTTACTCTTTTTTCACCTTAAATTTTTAAAAAGGTTGTTTGAAATTATCATTATAGGTTAAAATTTTGGCTTCTAAAAGAACATATTATATCAGGGCTCATCCTGATCCATAACCTACTACAATATTTGATGATCTTGACAAAATTTCAAGAAAACCTAAAAAAGTAGAGAATCAAGGAAGTAGTAGTGAGTTAATTAAAGAAAATTCACTTCCTAAGGATTTATCAAGCATACAAGATATTCAATTTTATTTATCATTTGAGAATTCTTTATTTCGTACCAAATCTAAAAACTTAGTCTATGATATTGTAATATACCCCAATTTTATTCAATTTGTTGAATCAAAGAAGGATACTATACAACTTGATTTAGATCACCAGGTTATAGATACTTTTGAAAAACTTGATGTTTTAACCTCAAATTTGTTAAAAGATATAGACAAAGCCTATTTTCAATAGTCAGCTGAACTAGCTGCCCTAACTATTGCTACCCCTAATCTCTTTACAGTATCTTAAGAAACTATAAATACAGCTTCATTCAGTTCCACCTCACCTATAATATCCACCACAGTTCATTCCGCAAAACCATTGACTCCTAACCTTCCTCTCCAACCTAACGTTTCGAGTTCATCTTCAAATATTTCAAGTTTATCTTTAAGCACCACTACTTTACCTCCCGATCAAGCTAAAGTCTTAGCCATGGCAGCCAGATTTTCCCCTTTGGCCTTGCAGGCCCCTTTACATGCCATGCCACAAGATTATCAGAGTAAAATTTTTCAGTTCGATGGTACTAGTCAGTATACTGCTCAACAACATGTAGATGAAATGATAGATTATTTTGAGTTACATGAACTTGATGAGGTCAATGTACAAATGAGATTATTTGCACAAACACTAGCAGGAGATGTCAAAAAATGGTTCAAATATTTACCTGCTAACCATATAGATGATTTAGCTTCTTTCCAGCAATTCTTCATAAATAGATGGGAAAGAAAGAAAAAACCTCTCCAGATATTATCCGAATATGAGAAAATTAGGAGATCTCCTAATGAATCTATTCATGATTACTGTACTAGGTTTAACAACATTTACAATGCAATTCCAGTGAATACTAGACCTCCACCAGACTTGGCCCTGATTAAATTTCTAGATTTTTTTGATGCTAACAAGTCCTATCAGTTAAGAGAAAGAAACCCTGCAACTTTAGAACAGATTCAGATTGATGCAGTTAGTGTAGAAGCTAACTTAATAGCTAAAAGAGGAAGGATGAGGAATGAGAGGAGAGTGACCATTAAGGAAGAACCTTCCACTTCAAATATTAAGATTGATATTTTAGCCAAAAATGTAGAAAGACTAATGGACAGACTAGAGAACATGGAAAGAAAACCTCAGTGGGAAAATCAACAAGGTCCAAAAATTAGAAATCCAAACTTTAGGAAAAATCATAATACTGGTAAATCAAGAGAAGTTGTACCTAATCAACAGATTAGACCACCTTTCCAAGACAATTATGCTGAAATTTCACAATAGCATGAAGAATACCAGGACACCCAGATAAACTTGATCGGAGTAAACAATGAAGATGTTATTTTTCTTACCGAGGAAGAACAAGAGTTGTACATGTTACAACAAATACAATTATAATCTGGAGAGTCCTTTGACTACAAACAAGGCTATGAATCTGCTATCTAAGAAGTTCATAAATATTATAGCCTTAGAAGCAAAAAGAAGACAAAAGTTCCTATTAAGAAATCAGTCCAAAACTGAACTAAGAAAACAATAGAAACTCTTGTGACCAAAATTCTATAAATTCTCCCTAGAGAAACTCATAATGCTTCCAACCCAAAGATTGTAGAAATCACATCAACTGCTACTCAAACCGTTCCAGCCAAGAAAGTTGAAAACAAAACAGTTGACACAGATATTGAATTATCAAGTGCTGATAAAGAAGAAAAAAACACACAAACCACAATTGGTAAAGACGAAATAATTAAATTAGGAAAAACTCAAATTCCATTTAATATCAAAATTGAGATAGCCAAATTAAAAATACCAGTTCCTTTGACCGAGCTCGTGAAAAATGACTCATACAAGGCACAAATTACTGAAACATTAAACATGGGTGAAGGCGAAGATGTTGTCAACCTCAATGATGATCAACCTGAGTTATTATTTGGTCCTGAAGTAAATGGAAAACATCAACAAGGGGTTGTTGCTCCATTTTACATTAGCTTAAACATTCATGATAAAATCTTACATAATGCTATGTTGGATTCAGGAGCAACTCATAACTTAATTCCTAAAGAAATCATGGAAAAATTAAACTTAGACATCACCATACCCTATAAGGACCTGTTCTCCTTTGATTCTAGTTAAGTCAAATTCCTTGGCCTAATCAAATATCTGTGGGTAACTCTAGTCCAATGCCCAAAAAAGAGTATCGTTATGGATATAGTAGTTGATGATATTCCTCCCAAATATGGTATGTTATTATCTCGCTCAAGGGGAGAAAAATTACAAGGATCATTGCAATTAGAGATGGCATATGCTACCATCTCTGTGTTTGTTCAACAAAGGAAACTATATAGAGAAACCTTGATGAAATTCATGGTAAGTAGTTCAGAAAGACCACAGAATTATCCTATCTATTCAATGCATTCTGATCTAGACTCATTTATCTTGTGTAATTCAGACAATGACAAAGATAAAATCACAGATGTAGAAGAAAAACACAAAGAAGTCAATAATGAAAACATAACACATGAATCTATGTGGAATTTAGATTTTGATGTCTTGTAAATATATTAGGAGCAGGAGCTGGAGTATGGATCTACAATTTAGAAAATGATCATTCAGAAGGACATGCTTACAGATTAAATTTCAAATGCACTAACAACATGGAAGAATATGAGGCATTAGTACTAGGCCTTCAAATCGTAAGAAAACTTGGGGCTAAAAGAGTTTCCATCATGGCAGACTTAGAACTCATTATAAAACAAGTTAAGGGAGAGTACATTACTAATAAACCTAGACTTAGCTATTACATAGAAACCATCCTAGACATGTTTTTTTGAGACTGACTTTGCTGTCATTCCAAGAAAGAAGAATAAGCAAGCTCATAGCTTAGCCACTTTTTCCAGCACATGTAGGTTACCCTTAAGCCAAATCATCAGTACACGGCTGAGGTAAGACATAGACCAACCATACCTGATAATTTAAAGTATTGACAAATATTTTCACAAGACAATCAAATTCTTGATTTTATGATTTCCGAAGGAGAATTTGAAAATGGTAATATAGACACTGGTTATACATTAGATTATACCATAAATAATGAAATAGATGTAAATTATGTAAATAAGATAGAACCAACTAGATTCACTAAAGTAGAAATAGAACAATTAGAAATAGTAGAAATTGAGGAATTAATCAAAGATGAATCAAAAGTTTTAAACCTCAAAGAAAACATGTTTCCTTAGGGATTAGCCCCACTATAAGACCTCTTTGACTCCAATGATGTAGTTAAAAAACCTAAAATGGAGCCTCTAATGTCCGATATAGAGGAATGCAACATAGGAACAAAGGAAAATCCCAAGCTTATCAAGATATCTAAGACATTACCTCTGGCTAAAAAGTTGAAGTACATTAGCTTGTTTAAAGAGTTCCAAGACATCTTTGCCTGGAATTATGAAGACCTCAAGTCTTATGACACTAGCAAGATATACCATAAAATACCAATTAAAGAAAACCAAAAGCCCTTTAAACAAAATATAAGGAGAATTAACCCTGTTCGTATTCCATCAATAGAGAAAGAAGTTAAAAGGATGTATGATGCTCAAATCATAGCACCCATCAAAAATTTTGATTGGGTCTCTAATTTAGTCCCCACTAGAAATAAAACAAGAGAAATCAGACTCTGTGTTGATTTCAGAAACTTGAACAAAGTATCATTAAAGGATAATTATCCCCTCCCTAAAATGGACCACATTCTCCAGAGGGTAGTAGGGTCATCGAGAATTTCATTACTTTATGGATTTCTCAATACAACTAAATCCTTGTCCAACCTAAAGATCAAGCTAAGACTGCATTCACCACTCCCTCGAGAACTTTCATGTACTTGAAAATGCCCTTTGGACTGATTAATGCTAGAGC
Organism: Pinus albicaulis; assembly: GCA_034641835.2. Classification (NCBI taxonomy): domain Eukaryota; kingdom Viridiplantae; phylum Streptophyta; class Pinopsida; order Pinales; family Pinaceae; genus Pinus; species Pinus albicaulis. Next base: position 1,376,518,038 of record CM076577.1, read on the forward strand.
AACATTATAAAAAGCTATGGAAATAGCCTTTGCAAAGGAAATCCATGAATTTTTACTCGTTTACCTAGATGATATCATAGTGTTTTCCAAGCTAGATAATGAACATCTAGATCATCTACGAATAGTATTCATAAAATGCAGAAAGTTTGGCATATCCTTAAATCCTAAAAAGGCACTTTTTAGACTATAAGAAGGAAAACTCCTGGCACACGTCATTTCAAAAGAGGGCATTATAATTGATCTAGCCATAATAGAAGCCATCCTAAATATCAGTCATCCTAGAAACATCAAAGAATTACAAGCATTTTTAGGAAAATTAATTTTTCTTAGAAGATTCATCCCTAACTTAGAATAACTAATTAGAAATTTAAATAAAATGTTAAAAAAGGATTTAATACTTAAGTGGACAGTAGAGGCTAAGCAGTCTTTTCAAGCAGTCAAAGAAGCACTTACTAAAACGCTCGTTCTCATAAGTCCTAATTTTAACAGATATTTCATAATTTTTTCATTTTCTTCAGAGCACACCATTGCAATAGTCTTGTTGCAAAAGAATAATGAGGGCCATGAACAACCCATTTCTTTCTTTAGAAAAACTTTGAGACATGCAACACTAAAGTATAATATCATGGAAAAACAAGCTCTTGCTTTAGTGAAAGCCATAAAAGATTTCAAGGTATACATTCTATAGTCTCACATAATAGCATATGTGCCAAACTCAGTTGTAAAGGACATTCTAACTCAGAATGGGCTTGATGGAAAAAGAGGAAAATGGATTTCCACAATACTCGAATATGACATTGAAATCAAGCATACAAAATTAATCAAAGGACAAGCTTTGGCCAAACTCATGGCTGAATCGAATTGTCAATCCTTAGACATAAATTTCATTGCTGCCATAGATGATCAAGAAGAGATCACGACTCCAAAAATTAGTGAAGCTTTCAAAGATTCACCCTCATATGCAGACCTTACATTTGTTTTACTCAACTTACAAGCTCCTCCTGGTTTATCTAGAAATAAAATTAGATTCTTAAAAAAGAAAGATATGAGATATTGTATCTTAGATAATGTTTTATTTTGGAAAGATCATGGTGGCACCCTATTAAATTGTTTATTAAAATATGAAGCTGAAAAAGTCATGTAGGAATTTCATATAGGAAATTGTGGAGGACACTTGTACTGGAAAACAACTGCTAACAAAATGTTGAGTGTAGATTTTTACTGGCCCACCCTTTTTGCAGATGTCTAAAAGTTTGTGGCCTCCTGTCACAAATGTCAAATATTTGAAGGGAAGAAAAAATTCTTACCATTACCCCTCAAACCTATATTAGTAGAGATCCCATTTCAACAATGGGGTTTAGTCTTCATTGGTGAAATTCACCCACCCTCCTCTGCCCAACATAAATGGATATTGACAGCCACCGATTATTTTACCAAGTGGATAGAAGCCATCCCTTCTAGACAACCTACAGATTCTGTCATTATTTCATTTCTTGAGAACAAAGTCCTTTCTAGATTTGGATGCCCACAAAATCTCATCCCTGATAATGTTGTTGCCTTCAAATCCAAGAAAATGATAGATTTTTCTAACAGATACCATATCACCCTAGGTCATTCCACTACCTATTACCCTCACAGTAATGGACTAGAAGAATCTTTAAACAAAGCCTAGTCAACATCATCAAGAAGTTATTAGAAGATAACAAGAAATCCTGGAATAAAATGTTGGTGAATTCCCTATGGGCAAACAAACTAAATATTTAGAAATATATTGGTACATCTCCCTATCAATTGGTATATGGGATGGATGTTATTTTTCCATCTTCATTAACAGTTCCGGTAATGAAAATTATTTAAGAGATACAAGTAGAACCAAATGACATCCAAATAAGGATAAACCAAACAATTCATTTGCAGCAAACCGGGGAAGAATTTTATATCAAAGCCCAAGTAATTCTGAATTAGGGGAATTTTGAGGTCTAAAATGGGCCTCCTAAGGAAAATGTACAATCAAAATTCACTTTATGAGAACCAATCACATTTTAGGAGATGACATCATCCTTAATGGTTGAGGTGGCATTGCTTGAGTTAAAGGTACTTACTTGTCACATTATCAATGGTGGATAAAAACTCAGGGTTAACCATGGTAGTGCTCTAAGTACTTTTAAAGTCAAAGTAAAGTACTCATAATTAATGTCATTTCACACTTTTTGAATAAAAATATATTATTTTCATTTCATATTTCTTGAAAGAAACAATGCATATCCCTATATATTTATTATATTATATTATATTATATTATTTTTTTATAGTATATTAATTACATGTTATTATACAATTTAAATAATATAAATTTTAATTAATAGCATGTAATATAATTAAAAATTTATAAATTTATATTTATATTTTATTTTAAGTTATTTAAGTACAAAGGACAAATGCATTAGTTGTTCAATGATAATGACTTTTTCTTGAAAAGCTCATTCTTATTTATAGTCACATCAATGCATTTTTTTTATTAATTTTGTTTTGGTACAAATTTTGAATTGAATTTAACTATGGTTACATTGATTGTGGTGCAAAAAGTGAATTGAAAATTCATAAATATTATTTTATTGGTTCAGCTATTATTTTATTATTTCCTAAGGAGGCCCATTTTATACATCAAAATTCCCCCAATGAAGACAAAATCAAGAAGGCCTTTGATAAGAAAACTAAAGTAGATGATTTCTTCATAGGTGATCAAGTACTAAAATGGGATTCCAGAAGGGAAGACAAAGGAAAACATGGGAAATTTGACTTTTTTTGGAAAGGCCCATACATTATTTATGGCTACAGAGGCAACAATGCCTTTTTCTTGAAACAATTAGATGGAATAGACCTACTGGGTTGACCGGTCAATGGTCGAATGCTAAAGCACTATTTTTTAGCAAACTAATTAGTAGTTCATTTGTTCTATTTTACTCATTGTAAATACCATAGAAAATTTTATATTTTATTGGATGATTATCTTGTAAAGTTGAAGCCTCAAGAAGAAACCTAAAAGATTTAAAAGAGATAACATCATATGTTTGAATAAAGGATATCATAGAAAGCAGTTCCAATAAAAGCAAAGTCAAAGTTCCAAGGCCACTAATCATAAATTTCTTGACATCTCACAAGGAGATGTCATCCCCAAGTGGAGCCACTGTTAGGTTCCTATAATAATAGGAATCATAATTTTGAATTGACTATGTTAAGTCTTGTAATATTGTACATACCTTTGCATTTCTGCAAATGTTTTCCATATTAAAAAATTGAAAAGAGTGTATGTCCTAAAATAATACTCAAAGGACCAAAATAATGAAAGATAAAAAAATATATAAAATATGAACCCAATAAAAAGAAGCAAAAATAGATTATGAGAGCGTTGCACATTCAAATGCCACTACTCTTAGTTTACTTTACCTTTGCAAATAAATTGTGTGTAGCTTGTTCAAAATTCCACGAAATTCATGATGATCATGTAATATAATCTTGATCATTCATGCCTTTAAATTTTATTTCATGATAGTTAGTGAACAAATATTTTACCAAACCATTAAATCTTGGAAGATCAATAGTTAGGTAGAGAATAAAAATGAGCTCATAATTTTAATCTGAGCCATTGGAAGATATAAGGTTAGAAATAAGTTAGTTTGCTTATGAAAAGAAAATCAAAGGGTCAGCAAGCTCAAATGCACCCAATAAAGTAAAGAAAAAATGTTAGCATAAATAAAGGGTAGGTAGAATACTTTCCAAAAAGTTCTATAATCATCATTATGCTTATTCATTATCAAAAATATCTTTCTAAACCCTTCCCCTTGCTAAAAATCACTTTTCCCTTTGAAAACCCTTCCCCTTATATTTTCATTCCCCCTTATCCTAACCCTTTTCCCCTTTAAAAATCCCCTTTCCCTTACTAAAAACCCCCCTTCCCCCTTAAACAAACTTTATGTTTTCATAAAACACAAAACCCACTTTTTCAATAGTTTAAAGTGAAAAAATAAAATAGTGGATCCCCCTTTCATTTCACAACCCCCCCTCCCCCAACACTTAATATATTTCCATTTAAACCTTCCGCATAACATCTTCCCTAACCCCACTTTCATTTAACCCTCCACATAACCCATTGCCCAACCCACTTTCATTTGACTATCTCGCTTTAAACCTTCCACCTCAAATATTTCCCGACCCACCTCCTTTGAAAACTCTTAACTCCTCCTATCGTCTAATCATCCCTGATCACATCGGACGACCTACAACCTTTTTTCACAACCCTCAACTTCTGAACTTTAAAATGAAGGGGAGGTGTGAAATGGGTTGTTTTCTCCGCCCACTCCCTTGCCACACGTCACCTCCAAGTTTTATCACACTTCCTCATCCCAAACCACCAAACCACTCCCGTGTCGTGAAATAAACCACCAAGCCACTTCCACACCAGGTGATAAACCACCACTTTTCAAAAATAATGAAACCCCGCTAACCTCTATGTAAACCTTTTTTTTCATTGCAATTGTTTTATTTTGTTGTGCAGGTGATTGACGGAACTAGGAGATGGAGAAGAAGTTTGATACTAGTTCCATCCTACTTACTCCAGACCCATAGGATAAGAATTCGAAAAGGTTTAGAGAAGAAGGTGTTTATCCCGACAGTATCTACACCAGCGTCAACAATACAAACAACTCATCCCACTGATGAGGCCAGTAAATTAATCAAAATCAATGGAAGATATGTCCAAAGATTTTAGCCCAAGAGAAACAACTTCAAACTTTATAAAACTTCTTTTACCTCCAGCATGAGGTAAATCACATTGTTATAAATAGGTTTACTTTTTCCAGATATTCAGAGGCAGATGAGATTTACTAGAATATGATGAAAGTCAAAATCCCAGATGAAGAAAAATGGGAGAAATGGTGTGATTTACTATAAAGTGTGAAATATAGATAGGTGAAGGAATGTACAGATGAAAGAAACAAATAGGTAATAGAAATCAGAGAGACAGGGCCAGATATCAGTTAGTTAGAATCTGTCATTATATTTTTGCATAAAGATATTTTATTTTCCTAGAATAAATCCTAGTCAGTTGATAAGATATTTTTTGTAAATTTTTGTATAAATACTTCATCATTCGAAGTATCAAGGGGGGATTTATAAATATTTCCATTGTTGATTGATCTATTGCTTGAGGGTTATTGTACCAACTTCCAGTTTACAGACAAAACAAGTTAAAAACAAACTTCTTTACAAGATTCATGTGTTGAGCTATCTCAGTGAAGTATAAATTGAAATTGTTCATGTTCTATTTCTAAGTATTCCATAAACTTAAATGTGTTCTAAATTTGAATGTTATAACAGGAGTTTTATTGCAGAATTTTCTTAAACAATACACTTTTCTTTTAACTATTATATATTTCTATGTTTTCTTCTGATATCTGGTTTAAATAATTCTTAATTTCCCTCTGATCCCAATTGTCTTCTTCTTATTTCGTCATTATCTGGTTTAAGAAATTCTTAATTTCTCCTTGATCTCGATTGAAAAAACACTTCACCATTCAGCCTTGAGATCCGATATTGCTCACCTATCTTTCCTTGTGAAACTTTCTTGATAATTTGCTTTTGTTTTTTTTCAAAGTATATTGAATCCATAGCCCAATGGAAAATGGAAAAGAACCTACTCATCTAAATCATTAATTCCACCAATTAATCAAAACCAATCCAAATTAAACATACCTAACTAGCCTAAAATCCATTGAATAAACAAAGTTAAATCATTAAGAGAGAGCCCTCTCTGATTTTAGGAAGGCTAGATCCTAAGCTCCAAAAGTGGTTTGTAGTTACCTTCGATATTTCTTTTCAACACAAGAACAACCTTTGAAAATTTTGGAGTGATAACATCCTCAACATAATCAATTAGAAATATGGATGAAAAGTCATGTTCAACTCTATCAAGGTTTGGTAGAAAATAGGATCAATGATGAATATCATCCCAAGGTAATTCATCCAATGGAAAATTTTACCAAATATTTTCATCACTTGAAAATATGTGCTAAAAAGATCAGAAAAAGATGTGTTGTTGAAGCTTGGTAGAGAGGAAGACTCATCACTAACCACATTCACTTGATTAGTATTAGTTGATGAAATGTCAGAAAGAAATTGCACCGCGACATATGTCGATTCATATGTACTCAAAGGAATTTCATTTAAATAGTAGTCCAATTCACATTCTGAAGGCACATTCAATGGTTCATCTTGATGACCTGAAAATCGGTACAACAACATCAGGTAAACCACCTAGTCATGGACTTACAAACTGTCCCTTTTGCGTTTATAATGGTGGCCCTAACTCGATTTATGGGACCATTTTCCCAGTTTGATATAGATGGGGTGAATGGATGGTTTTATCACTTTGTGTAACTTGATAGATGGAACTATCGCTACAAGAAAAAATGACATTGGTGAGGGTCGTTCTTGTGACGAACATTTAAGGTCCATCACCAATGTCACATATGGTGATGGTCCTTAAAAAAGTGGTGTTGTAAGTGCATATAGTGAAGGTCCTTTAAGGTTTGTCACTAAAGCCATTTTCAGTGACACTTTTGGTGAGGATTGTTAAAGGCCCGTCACTAATTCTCTCTTTGGTGACACTTCTAGTGACGATATTTTATTTACCCTCACCAGTGCACTTTTTGGTCACTTTTTGTGGTTGTCAAAAAATGATTTTCGTCATTGATCATTCCAATGGGTTTTTTATGACACTATGTGCATGTTACTATATTTTTTTTCAAAAGATAACGATTTAAGACCATTGTTGTGGAGTATTTTTCATTATGTTTCTAAGGCCATATAGTGGTTAGAGTTAGTCAATTTGTTAAGAATTAATTATTGTGTATCATTTCCCTCAATTAATGAAAATATAGTTTTCCTATGTGTCAATACGTGATTCATCTCTATTAGGTTTATTATCTATGAAATTCCCTTTAGATAAAGTTCCACTAATGTGTAGAAACTATATTATTTGATACATAATCAAGCTTTTTCAATTCTCTTAATAATAGATATATATCTCTTCTCAACGCTCTTGGCACATCTTAATATGCTTTGTCACACACTAACAATCCTTGGCACCTCACATGTCTTAGAACATCTTTGTACCTAGAAAATTTTTCCATGACTAGGACATTGAAGCACATGTTGGCAGTCCCTGGCATAGCATAACAATTTCCTAGCATGTGTTGGCATGCCTTGTAGTCCCTAGCATGCCCTGGAACACTTTAGCATGCACTAACATACTTGAGCACTTGGCACACATTGGAACTTGGCATGTATTGGAACCTATTATTAGTATGCCTATCATGCCCCTTTCGAAAAGATAATGTCCCGGCTTATTAACCCTCTTATTTATTAATTTCCTTGCATTTTAGCTTGGTTCTTATTTATTTTCCTTGATACTCCTTGACACATATTGGCATACCTTCAAACCCTACAAATCCTAGCATGCCTTAGCATATTGCATGTCTTGGCACTATTTGGCACATGTTAACACACACTAGAACTCCCTAGCAAACTCTAGCACTTCTTGATATGCACTGATATTCCCTAGCATGCCTTACTAGTGCTTAACATACCTTGTCACCTCCTCCTTGGCATGTTACCTAGAACTCATTGACACACCCTGGCACTCCCTCATATTCATTCACTTCCATGAATTTTGACCTAGTGCTCCCTTATGTTTCCCTAGTACTCCATAACACTCCTCAACATGCATTAGCACACTCTGTCACTCCTTAACACTCTTTGACATGCCCTTCCACTTCATAACATGTGTATCACTCCCTAACATGCATTGTCACTTGGCATGTGTTGGCGCTTGGCAAGTATTAGCACGTCTAGCATTCATTAAGATGCCTTGTTATGCTTTGGCATGGTTTACTATTAAAGTTATTTAAGATCAATTATTGGAAAGTAGATGAGAAGTAATAGAGGATGATTTGGTACTTAAAATGCACTAACACTTGGCACTTGGCACCTACTACCACCTAGTGTTGGTGTGCCTAGCCTGACCCTCCTGTAAAAGGTAAATTGATGACTTATTAACCCTATTATGTGTTCATTTTCTTTTATTTTAACTTGTTTCTCCTTTTTTTTGCCTTGATAGTCCCTCACACGTATTGTCACACCCTTGCACATCTAGGCATGCCTTATCACTTGACACATCTTAGCATATTTGACATGCCTTCAAAATATTATACACATTTTATCATTCCCTAGCATGCCTTGGAACTCATGCCCTTATAACTAGCCTTACATTTTTTCATGACTTGGGAAATGAATCAAGTCCTTATCTGCTACAATTCATGTGACATTGACCCGCTTTAGCTACGACAACTTGACCAATTACACCTACTACAAGTAGATTGTGCATTGTTCACCTAAGAAATTCCTATACCTCATCTTAGGACACTCATGTCCAAGGTGAACTTGTCCCACTTAAGAACTTACCAAGATAAGGATCACATCTAGCCATGGCGATAAAAAAAACTAAGAAAAATAGCTTACATAGGCAATATTTATATGAATGTCTAGTTCATATAAATAATACATAATTAATTGAGAGTTTGCAAGAACCACAATACACAGAAGATATAAGTTGGCACAATCTGAGTGCCCCAAAATCTATACACAACAATGTACAATATGAAATTGTCTAAAATAGTTTAAAACATGAGCATTCTTCCAAAGTGTGCCACATGTCATATAAAAATAATAGATAAAGGAAAAATGGTGCTGTGCCCAGCACAAAGTCTCCCATTTTCTAAAACTACTTTTTCAAGCCCCTTATCACAATCGTAGGCTTGCCTCTTGCAAATCCTATTATGAACTTCTTCTAACACACTTTTTCCTTTTCACACACTCTTATTTGTTCCTTTCCATCCATTTTGACCTAGTTCTCCCTTGTGATGCCTCGACACTCCTTAACACTCCTTAATATTCATTGACATTTTCCGACATGTGTTAGCACACCTTTTCATTCCTTGGCATTCCCCAACCCTCCCTAGATATCATGCCTCCACAACTAAAATTACTTAATTTTCAACTTGGGAACCCAACCAAGTCCTCGCTTGACTACAAGAGCTTGACGAAGATACGAATACTACAATTAGAATATAATGTTTAATTATGTAGCTTGGGAGGTAATCCACAATCCTACTAACTTGTGTAATTTTGGTCACAAAATGCTTTGTCGTAAAAGAACCCAAGTGAAGGGGTTTTGGACCCAAGACGAGGTCTAAAATATAAAAGAAAATTAGAAAGGAAAAATAATATTTATTAAGGTCTAATTGGATAAAGCCTGTAATTTCTCGAGGGCTCTTAATAAGAGTCCTAGCTAGGAAAAGCTATTTAAGGAGGCTTTAGTATGAAGGCAAGAACATCGAGTGATAAGGAGCTCATTTGATCAAGGAGGCCAGAAGAGATGTAGTCCTAAAGTAGGCCGAGTTAGAGGGTTGATTAAGGGTTGCTAAAGGGAGGCTGTGATCATCCACCAAGAGAAATATCATCATGTGAGGGTTCAAAATAATGCCACATACCTTGACAAATTAGAGATAGGAAGTAGGATGGCATATTTTTTTTTCTCTTATGCCATATCGAGCTCAAGAGAGGCGTCTAATGAGTATTTGGGCATGTGATTTAAGTGGTGTTTCTGTGTGAAGGCTGCAGCAAATTTTGAAATATTAGAAAGGGTTGCGACCTTATCTTGCGGTGGTTAGTAGGGTGCAAGGTTTGTGATAAATACCAACAAAAATGGAGGAGGGCCTACACTATATTTTAGGGCAAGAACAAAATTAGACGCATGTGTAATATTGATTGAGGTAACCATAGTTTGAGGGTTGTAGATATCTAAATTTTAGGTCGAGACTCAGTCCAACGAACACCTAGAATCTATGGATCCATATGAGCTCATACGAGTCCCTTATGGAGGAAATATTTTTTGTTTTTCCTATGGGTGAATAGGGTTTGTTCTAAAAAAAATAGAGTAGAAATATAATTCCCTACTTATGGAGGTTTCCTAGCATGTTCAATCCATAAGGTACATCCTGAAGACTAAGACAAATTTCCATAAAAGAAGAGGGGTCATGACCCTTAGATATAGATTTATCTTTCCAATATATACCACATATTTGGAATATGGTTTTCAACAGTATATGCAGATATAGAAAATCCAAAGGAACGTGGAACTTGAGTAGATGATTGAGCAGAAGAAACGTGTCTAACTTAACTTGTCACTCTCTCGTTAGCACACACGGAACTCACTGACACTTCCAATCACAAACTCTTATTTTTTTATTTCCATGAATTTTGAAGTATTTTTCCCTTATGTTTCCCAGGCACTCCCTATTAACACTTCCTTTCACGTGTTGGCACATCTTGGCTGCATGTCGCCCTAACACTCAAGCATTCCTCAGCACTGCCAAGCATGCCTTATCACTCCTCCTTAGCACACTTAGAACTTGTTGACACTCCCTATCACTCACTCTTATTCATTCATTTCCATGCACTATGACATAATTCTCCCTTGTGTTTCTCTAGCACTCCCTAACACTCCTTGGCACACATTGGCACACCGTGTAACTTAGAACATCTTGGCATGCTTTGCTAGCACTCTATCATGCCTTGGGATTTCCTATCATACCTTGTCACTTCCTCTTTACCACACCTATAACTTGCTAATGCTCCCTATCACACACTCTTATTCACTCATTCCCATGCAATTGAAACTAGTCCTCCCTTATTTTTCCCTAACATTCCCTAGCATGTGTTGGTGCCACACCCTAGCACTGAGCACATCTTGGAATGCCTAACATGCCTTGGAACTTTATAGCTTGTGTTATAACATCATAGGATTCCCTGAACACCTTTTCACTCCCTATTTTTCATGCCCTCATAGATATCTTAACTTGTTTTGTGACTTGGGAACCCAACCAAGTCATTGAAAAAATAATTTTGTGTCTATCTCAAAGTTTCCCTTTGTCTGAAACTAATTTTTCCATAAAATTATCATAATTGTAGGCTTTCCTCCTGAAATTCCTATTATGAAATTATCCTACCACATTTAATCCTTGGGACACACCTGTAATTCACTGACACACCCTGGAATTCACTCTTATTCATTCGTTTCCATGCACTTTGAACTAGTTATCCCTTGTGATACCCTGACACTCCCCAACACTCCTCAACATGTATTGACACTATTTGGCATGTGTTATCACACCTTTTGATTCATTGGAATCCCCTTCCACTACTTAACTATCATGTCCTCATAACTACCCTTATTTTTTTAGACTTGAGAACCCAACCAAGTCCTCCCTCGACTACAACAACTTGACCATGTTTCATTTACTACAACTAGACCATGCCTTGTTCATATAAGATTTTATTATATCTCATCTCAGGCTACTCATGTACAATCTTAACTCATCCCACTTAAAAATTTACCAAGTCAAGGCTCATGTCCAATCATGGCCATAAAACAACTAAGTAACATAGTTTACATATTGATATGCCATAACACCTGGAACATCTAACAATCCCTTGGAACTATGTGGCACATGTTAGCATCCCCTGCATTCCTTGGCATGCTCTGGAACTCCCTAACACGCCCTACCATTACTTGACATGCCCTGTCACTCTAGCATGCCTTAACATTGCCTAACATATAACATTGTCACTCCCTCCTTACCACACTTGGAACTCACTAACACTCACTATCACAGACTCTTATCCATTCATTTACATGCATTTTGAACTAGTTTTCCCTTGTGTTTTTTTGGCACTCCCTAACACTCCCTGGCACACATTTACACACCCTGGCACTTGGCACATCTTGGCATGTCGCCCTAGCACTCTAGCATTGCTTGGAACTACCTAACATACCTTGTCACTCCCTCTTTACACACCTAGAACTCACTAACAATCCATGTCACAGACTCTTATTCATTCATTTCCATGAATTTTAAACTAGTGCTCCCTTGTTTCTCCCTGACACTCCATAACACTCCCTCACATGCATTGACACACCCTATAAACTAACACATCTTGGAATGTTTCCTTTGCCTCTAGCATGCCTTAGCACTGCCTATCATACCTTGTCACTCTCCCCTTAGCACACCTATAAATCATTGATACTTCTTGTCACAATCTCTTAATCATTCCTTTGCATGCATTATTTTCACCTAGTGCTCCCTTATGTGTCTCTAGGACTCCCTAACACTTCCTAGAATGTGTTGGCACGCCCTGAAACTTGACACATCTTGGCTATATGCCACTCTATCACACTAGAATGACTTAGCACTACCTATAATACCATGTCACTCCCTCCTTAGAAAACATGGAACTCACTGACACTCCCTGTCACACACTCTTATTCATTCATTTCCATGCCTTTCAACATAGTTTTCCCTTGTGTTTCCATGGCGCTCACTAACACTCAACACACATTGGCACTTGGCACATCTTGGTATTGTTTGCTAACACTCTAGCATGCCTTGGACCTATCTAGCATATATTTTACCTCCCTCCTTAGCAAACCTGGAAATCCATAGCATTCCATATAACTCCCTAGCACAGATTGGCTCTTGGCACTTGGTGGAACTTGACAATTCTTGGCATGTGCTTGGATGCCCTAGAATACCTTGGAATGGTTTAAGATAAAATTTGTTTGAGATAAATTATTCACAATTAAGAGAGAAGTAATAGAGGATGATATGGAACTTAAGACACACTAGAACTTTCCCCTTTACATGTATTAGAACTATTCTTGGTATGCCTAGCATGCCCCTCTTGAATTAGGGTCCTGAATTATTAACCCTTATATGTCTTCATTTATTTGTATTTTAACTTGGTGTTACCTTTTTTCACCTGACATTTCTTGACACACGTTAACACCTGGAACATCATGTGATCCCTTAACACATGGAATGTCTTGGCATGCCTGACATGCATTGGTATGCCTTGGCACTCTCTGGAACATGTTACCACACCTTGACACTTCTTGACATGCCCTAGAATTCCCTACCATGCCTTGTCACTCCCACCTTAGCACGTCTGACACTCCCTAACATTCCCATCCACACCCTCTTATTCATTCATTTCCCTTCATTTTGACTCGATGATTTATGTTTGATGGGTGCATGTCTAGAAAGAGTTCCTTTAAGATAATAAAAAAATTATGGCACCATTAATGGCATAAGCAATTGTGAGATTCTACTTGAATGACATTAGGAAGCTACAAAAGATATTTTAGGAATGACATTTTTAGGTTTTTTTTATGTTATGGGAATGCTAAGAAGTGAGTTTTCAACATTGTGAATTTCTTTCTCATTAAATTGATTATAGAGGCTCTTTTGAGAAAATGGCACCCCCATCATGCTTACCCTCAAACTCCTAATATTCTCAAAATAGAGGCCAAATTACATAGTGAGGGAAGGGATGATGTTCTATGGTGTGCTAATTTACTGGTTGAGAGTATTAATGTACTATGAGAGCGACTGAACCATTTACTTTGGGTCCTCTATGGATGACGTGTTGTAGGTGTGTCTCATGGAACCACATGGCCACTAGAAATATTGTGTAAGATATAACCCAACATAATCAATTTCTTGAGAGAAATATGTGGAGAGGGATAAAAATAAATTATATTGGTGAGTCCACCAAAAAATATTTACTAGAGAGTGACACGATGGTGATCACTGCCACACATGGAGTCTTTTGAGCTAGGCATTTTTTTCTTCTAAAAATTTGTTTAGAGTGTCACTAAATTAGTGGAATTCTCAAATTCATGACGTTGTAAATTATGTACGAACTTTGTTGCTTTTTTATAGAGGCTAAGGTTTGCAAGGAGAATATAGGGTTTGTAGGGTCTCAAGGGAAAAGAAGCATCGATGTCTACATCTTTTATATACTAAAGAGTATGGATTATATGACATTGAATCCACCTTAAGATGGAGGTTGTTATGTGTTAGACAAATCATTAGGGGAATTTTGAGGTCTAAAATGGGCCTCCTAAGGAAATTAGAAAATAATAGTGGAAATAATAAAATAATATTTTATTACATCATCAAATTTTAGAGGGAAAAAATAAAAAAATACTTTTTCAACTCGTATTTTCAACTTATCTCCCAAAGTTTTTACTCAAATTTTGAGAGGGAGTACTCATTTGATGCAAAATTTAATTCCTCATCTAAGGAGTACCCATGTTGCATACTTTCGATGGATCTTGCTGCACTAAAAATGAGAAATACATGAAAAACGTGATTGAAATCACATTTCTTCATGTACTTCTCATTTTTTATTTAGTTGGATCCATCAAAAGTATGAATCATGGGTACTCCTTGGATGAGGAATTAAATTGTTCATCCATCGAGTATTCTCGCTTGGAATTTGAGTAAAAATTTTGGGAGATAAGTTGAAAATACGAGTTGACAAAGTAGTTTTATTATTTTATTATTTTTTAATCTTTTTACTCTTTTACTAAAAAAATGGTGAATCATCCCCCATGGTTGACATCATCATATTTAATCCTATTGGTTCTTATAAAGTTTATTTTGGTTGCAAATTTTTCTTAGGAGGCCCATTTAGACCTCAAAATTCCCCTAATGTAAGGAGATGGCAGTTAAACAATTTCTCTTATCATGAGATTATCTTGTGATGTTTTTTTTTAATTATTTATTCTTTCAATTTATTTTTTCTTATCATCAAGAGTAATTCTAGTGAAAAAATAGCAGAAGACACAAGATGTAGGCACATGTTAGGGAAAAACCCTACTTCTCGAGGAAAACCTAGTCAAAATTATTCCTTTAGTAGCTTTAATATGAGATGACCAAGACCATTAGATATAGACTTCCTCCATCAAGTCATCCCTTCACTGTACAATGTTCCCAAATTGGGAATTGCATAGCAAGCTTGGAAAATAACGCACTTTCTTGGAAGATTGGTGTATAGAAAGTAGGTTGCAACCCTGCAGATCCCTTAGATCAATAGATCTCGGGTCTAGATCCAAAAGGAGAGCAAAAACAAATCAAACTAGGTGTGGTAACGGATCTCCACCACCTGGTCTAGCTAGAAAACACCCTCTGAGAGGGGCTACGGATATGCACAACAAATAGATTCGGGAATAACACATTGTACGCCGATTATTGACGGAAATATAAAATATGATTAATAAATGAATTTACGTGGAAGTAAAGACTAAGAAATTTGAAGCTCTTTCATTACATGAGACGAAGAAACACTTGATGTACAGAAGAAAAGTAAAGCACATGTACATTTACGAGAAATGACTCAATAGCATTATTTTTAAGGAGATTCGGCGGTTGGAAACACAACTTAGATCTAGGACACATCTTGTGGACAAAAAATCGAATCTGTTCCAGATACGAGACTATATAGTTTTCTCATAAGATCCTTGGGTACAGCAAAAGCATGCATAAATAAAGTGAGTACGAGAAACAGTTGATCTCTTTAAATGCTACGGTAAATTTACGAATATAAAATTTCATTACAATGGATCAGATCTAAACGAACATGGATACGTAAGCTAATCCATGGATCACCAAGTGGAAGGCAAAGCCAACACTAGAGATCTACAATCACAAACTATGAAAAAAACACCATGAAGAACCTCATATAGAAATATGGTAAAAACAATATGAAAATGTTGCTCGACATATGTGTGATATTAACACCATTGCAGATACGAAGTATAAATAGAAGAACCTCTTCCGAGAGGTTAAAAGACACTCAGCATGAAGGACTTTAAAGCACTAGATCTCTGAGGATCTAAAACTCCACTTCTTTACTTGACTTACAACGGACAAACCCTCATAGATACGCGTTGCTAAATAAATTAAGAAACTTCGCCTCAAGCACGATAGTGGATCAGTTCAACAAATGCCCCTCCGATAATCCTCAAGAAGAGGTGAAACACGCACGCAGAATTCCAAGCACAATCCTTCACTAAATAGCAGAGAATGGTATTTATGCAACGAGAAAAATACTCGAAATATCCTTCAATCAACAACCTTCTCTTTTCTTACCTCCCTCTCATTTTATAAGATGAAAAGCCTTTGAAAACCCCCTAAACCACCTTGATGAGTTAGCCATTTTCACATGAGAGGCCTCCTTCTAGAGCTAACGTTGTCCCTTTTTGGAGATGCATTGAACCTAGGCAATGTTATTGATTTGGTCAAGGTTTACCTAGTCTTCAAGCTGAAACCTCTTTCACACAGGAAGTGATTATTCACATGGCCTTGCTTTATCTTTGTTCATATGGGCATTGATTTATTTAGCCTTTTTAAGTTTTACATGTCCTCCTTTATTCATTTATTCATGCAACAAAAATTAAAACAAAATTGAATATTCCTCTTGGTATGGCTAAGTAGGAATATTATGGTCCTCCCCTCCAAAATGTTTCTTTTCCTCGAAAATTGATGATGGAGATTGTAGTTCTTCTCCTTCTCCATTTATTATTTTATCGGGGATCAAGGTGCATCATGGGCCAAGTTCTCTAAGCCAATACATAAAAATTTCTCCTCCAGAGGCTAACATAATAGGGTCATAGTCCATCCCCTCCACGAGTGTAAACTTAATAGAAATAAACATGGGTGAAGCAATGCTACATCTAAAACATGTATCATGAAGTACGGGTTGAAGTTCAACCCATGTGGTACATATACACGCCCATCCATTGACCATACAACCCATAAACAATGCAATATATCATCTATGTATGGGAGCAATACTACACATAGGCAAGCTAAGGGTGAACATGTGGGGGTGAGTCAAAATTCCACATGTGATGCCAACATAATGCAACACTTGCCTTCATGAGACCCGGAGTGTGGCAAGTAGCATTTACACATACAACGCACAAGTCACCTTAACATACAGCTGAAAAATGTTACATTAGTTTTGTGCCTTGGGAAAGCACCCATCATGAAAAGTAATCTCCCTTTGCACATCAGAGGTAGCCAAGTTCGGAAATTTCCATTGGCCCTCAAAAAACTAAGATATACATGATCTCTCTCTTTGGGAGTCACATCACTTAAAAACATGGCAAAGTAATGCAATAGATCAGAAAAAATACAACTTTCTTGTCATGATCAAATCCTTTACCACCATCATTTACCACACATGATTATTTGCCTGACCTTCCCTCCTCTCAAGTAAAGGAAGGGCTAGTTGAGATGACTCTTGCAAAGATTCCATTGGCTGCCCCAATCCTCCGCAGCTATTACCCTTGAAAGTGTTGATGTAAGTCCTCCCTCATGCCTTCCCAGTAAAAAATAGCTTCATGATCTGGTGTAGATCCTCATTGAATACATATGGGCGAGGAATAATTCTTCATATGCTCCTTGTAGGATCTTGCTTGAGCTTGGAAGCTCTAGCCAGGCTTCTTAGCCATTGATAATGAATCCTCCTCCTTGGACTAAAGTAGCCCTCTTCTTGATGTATGCCATCTAATATCATAGGCTGATGACGGAGATCTTTGGAATACTCTACAAACGATTTGAGACTTCCAATAAGGTACTTGGTCAACAGCAGCCATTGCTTCTTTGATACATCATGCGGTGCTTGTCTGTTGTTGATTTCTTCTTTAACAGTACACATGCCCAAGCAGAGTTTGTTGGAAGGCGATCCTCCCCTTCTTCTCCTCCCACAACAATGTGGCTTGATATTTCATTGCTCCAATCCTTCCTGGATCTATATTTGGGCAACACTTTTGTGAGGCTTTCCCCATGATCTAAATGCGATGGCTTTTGAGTGGCTTGCCATGGGAATGAAATGTCCCTTGTAGCATCCTCATGAACATGAGAGAAGAGACTGTGAGATCTACCTCCAATACACAAATCCATCTTAGTTGTTTGTGTGGGGAAACATTGGAGTGAAGGATAGGTGTTCATGCCTTGGATCATTTGGTTTCCCACTCTTCAATTCCCTCTCCCATTTGCAAGGATTTTCCAATCGGTGGTAACCTTCCCCAAGGTGATCGACCATTGGACATCAGAGATGATCTGGTGTGCGAGTATTTCCACCAAAAAGAAGTGATCCACAGTGTAGGATCCATGATACAGGCTGGTCAAGGCCTCCTTCGCCGTGCTGGTCTATCTCCACAGGACCAAGCAGAAAATCCTCAAAAGTGTCAATGAGGATCCCTCTTCTTTGCACCGGGTGAGCATCAGCAGAGGATTGTGGGTTTCCCCACTTTAATCGATTGAAACAGATACTCTCACAGTTCATGATTGAACAACTGTACTCTCAAATTTAAGTACTTGAGCACTCCCCTCAAGGATGCAAAGAGTCACTTTTGGAGAAAATGTTCCCTTCCCATCTCACGGATGTTTAGTCCTCCTCATCTTCATCATCGGCAAGCCCCTCCTAGATCCATCACCTTCATCTTCCTCCTCAAAGTCGAAGACTTCAATGTGAGTGTGATTTTCCGGCCTTTGTTGTGCCTTGGAGCCCATGACTCTTGGCAAGTGAAGCATAGTCTCCTTCTTTCTCAATTTCCTATTGAGATCAATATCAAGAGGTTTACGCAAGAGCTCTCCTTGGAGGCTTAACCACATTTTATTCCCCTTAGAAAAAGTTGAGTGCCTTGCTTTTGAAAGTTTTTTTTGCCTTTGTGAGAGCATCTTGGAGATCTCTAGCCCTCTCAATGGCATCATGATAGTGACTTTGGTCCCAACAACCATGCAAGGTTCCTCCGGAGCCATCGATGAACATGTAGACTCTCCTTGCTACGGATAGATCGGGGACTAAGGCGATAATCTTAGAAACTCATAGATATAAGTCTCTTGCACATCTCTTGACTACTTGACTTTGCAGAGAGCTTATGAAGATTAGCAGGGATCCTTCCTATCAAACCTCTCCACAGGTATTCTAGTGAACTCGGCATAAGTAGTCACATTGTTGTCTCCCAATGTAGACAACCCATGGAACCACCAATTGTGTGCTTCACCTTCAAAGTGTGTGTTGCAATATTGATGGCTTCAACTTCGGGGACTTTGCTCGGTGAAATAGATATCCGGCTTTTCTACCCATGCCTTGGAAGAGCGGGAGGATGATTCATAAAACTTGGGAAAAAAGTCTTGCCCATAGTGTGGTGTCTGCCATGAAAGAAACCACCATCTCTATACTCTTTTGCCCTATCCTTCTTTTGTCCTTGGGGTGAAAAAAAGTCTTGGAAACTCAAGTGATCCTTTAATATGCAGATAAAGGAATCATACTCCACAAATTACTCTTCCAGAAGCTTTCTCATGGTCCTTCTACTCACGGCTGAGAAGGTAGGAATAGTGGAGCATTGTGAATCTGTGAGGCCATTGAAGATTCACTAGTTGACCAATCCCATGATAGACATATCTAAGCTTTCTCCCCATTGAAATCTCCCCGAGAATTCCATCATTCTATCCACCCTAATCTCTTTGATCTCCTTTTTCAGGTATTGCATGATCTCCAAAATAGTTTTTGTAACTCTCTGATTCTTTATCATTTCCGACTTCGGGGGCTTTCCCCCTTGTCTTGACCCTTGTCGGGACGTGATCGATCAGTGTAGTCATACTTGTTATGACTTCTATTCTAGTATCTCTTCTCCATATCGATAAAGAGGATCATATTATTCTAAATGCGGCATAATTGGTGCTCCAAAGGCAACTTCTGTTTGTGCCAAGAAAAGAACTCACCGATACCAACGCCAATGTTCCCAAATTAGGGATTGCACAATAATCTTGGAAAAATAACGCACTTCTGGAATATTGATGTGAAAATGAGTTTTTCAACCTTGGATCCTTATATCGAAAATCTGGGTCTAGATCCAAAAGGAGAGAAAAAAACAAATCAGCTGGGTGTGGTAAAACAAATCTCCCACCACCGAGTCTGGCTGAAAAACACCCTCTGAGAGGGCTATAGCTATGCACAACAAATAGATTCGAGAATAACACGGTCTACGACGATGTAAGGCGGAGGCCATCAAATATGATTAATAAATTAATAGCACATTGTAAATCAAAAGTAAATTGAATCTCTTTCAATATACAATAGATTACATAGACGAAAGCGATATATGTCTTGGAAAAGAGAGATAGAACACATGACACATTTGCATAAGTAAACAAAAAATGTTATTTTAAGGAGCATCGATGGCTGAAGTTACAACTCGAGATCTAGGAAGATACATTGGACAAAAATCAGATCTATTTTTAGATCTAGGAACTAGATCTAGGAACTAGATAGTTTTCTCCTCGGAATCCCCTTGGAATTTTTGACAAAGCATGCATAAATAAGGAGTAGATGCGGATTGCGGATGCAGCCAAATGCTACGATAGAATTTCTGAATATAAGAAATTTCATTAAAATGGATCAAATCTAAACGAACAGCAGATGTTCATGCTATTGCCTGGATCACCAAGTTGAAGGCAAGCGCGACGCTGAGATCTACGATCTAAACTATGAAACAAAAACACACGAAAAGACCTCATACCAAAATAACGCGGTCCCTTGATAGGAAAGAGCGCTATAGCTCAAATGACCTAGATAATACGCAAAATTTCACATACGGAATTATAAAGAGAAAGATACACTCTTCCGGGAGGTTAAGATACACTCCATGAGAAGGCTCACAAGGAAACACACTAGATCTCTGTAGATCTAAACTCCACTTGTTGCGGCACGAAGAGAAACACCCTCACTGGTACTCACATTAATGAAATTAAGAGCTTGGCCTCAAGCACGGTAGTGAATCAATTAAATACTCCTCCAATAATCCTCGAAGGAAGAGTTGAAACCCCTACATAGGAATTCCTAGCACAATCCTCCACTAAACAACAAATAATGGTATTTTTGTGGCAGAAAATTACTCGAAATATGATCAATCAACAACCTTCTCTTGCGCCTCCTCTCCTTTATAAGATGAAAAACCCACTTAAAACCTAAAACACCTTGATGAGTTATCCCTTTTCACCAAGAAAGTACTCCTTCTACTATTTGTGTTGTCCTTTTGAGAGATGCATTGAACCTAGACAACTTATTGATTTGGTCAAGGTTGACCCAGTCTTCCGGCTAGAACCTCTTTCACACTGGAAGTGATTATTCACATGGCCACGATTTATCTTTGTTCACATGGGCATTGGTTATTTAGCCTTTTCGAGTTTTACCTTGTCCTCCTTTATTCATTTTATTCATGTGACAAAATTAAAACAAAATTGAATATTCCTCTTAGATATGGATAAGTAGGAATATTGCACCTTGTTTTAGCATAAGATCTCTATGACAACGATATCTCCTTTGTTGGCACCTAAACTCCATCATCATTACCTTAGCGAGCTTGAGATAGAAACATAGCACAAAGCATCATTACTAAAATCATAGCACCATCATGGTAGACATAATATTTGAATCCACTAAGCATCTTCATAGCATATGTTGAAGTTTTCAACAAGAAATAATTAAATTGGCATCCAGAAACAACATCCTTGATCTAGTTAAAATGCTTTACACTAGGTGGAAGTATATAATATTACTGGTGCATATTTCTATTTTTATAATGGTGAGAATATTCTATTTATAGAGGAGTCTATTTTTATAATGGTGATCAGAAATTCTATTTATAGATGAGGTTCTATTTTTATATGCATGTAATTCTATTTATAGATAGCATGTCTAAAAATATAGAATGCATGTTAATTATTATCTCTTAATAATAATTGGAAAATAAAAATATTAATCTATTCTCATGGAGCACTTGAAATCGATTAGCGGGAAATTGTAAAAACCAATTGGGCGAAGAATTTTGAGTTCAAGGTTGGTTGGTGAGACATGCCAAGTGGACTTAGTTGTAAGCGGGTGATACGAAGTTGTAGTAGAGTTGGATGTTAGTTATGTGAGTTGTAAAATGCAACTCGATTAAGTGAGTTAAAATCAGTTGTGCTAGTTGTATCTAAACATACACTGGTGAGAATCACAGATGGTATTTCATTAAGTATTCACAGAAGTCGTCTCACATGCAAAATACCTACGGTAACTACGCCATGTCGAGATCCGGTGGAGACCCGGTTAGGGGGAATAGGTGAAAGGGATAGTTTGAATATTAGTTGTGAAATTAATGAGTGCACTCATTCAACCACACCACACATTAGATGTTCTCATGATATTTACCACGGTCAAAGGAAGGCAAGAATGAATCATTCAAAGGTTCTTGACCATCGAGATTGTGCGGTGAAGCGGAGTTGTCATGAGGTAGTAAATTGGTGCATGAATATGCCAATTTTTGTATGACGGTGTGAGACGATTGTATGTTGTGCGAGAGCTCTTGGATTTGAGTTTTGTGTGAGATTGTTTCATGATCCATGATATATAAATAATATATGACATTGGGGATTTTAACAGCTTTATCCTTTCCTGATAAAAACATAAATGTATATGGAGTTGATTTTTTTTCATGCTTGCAATTGGCGATTTAATTTTAGCAATGATTTTTAGAATAAGGATTATGTATTTAATAGTAGCATATAATTGTTAGATCGGGAGAATCCGGAAATACATGGTGTATTAAAATTTCTACATGGTATTGGAGCAAAGAATACTAGAATTTTACTTGTTAGTTGAGTTTCTTGGTGGAAACAATTCGAATTTGCTGCAAGAATTTCTTGGTGCGACGGTTGAGAGTAAACATCGAAATGGATTTCAATGGCTTGTGGCTTGGGTATGCACTCGGGGGTAGCTTGAACTACACATTGCATGGAAGGACGAGGATGGAGGCGGGCTCGAAGATAATGGCTTGAAGGAATTGATCGGTAGAGATGTTACCGGAAGCCTACTTGAACGGATGTTTGCATTACTTGGTCGCAGAGGAAAGAAATATAGTAGCAAGAGCGAGAAGGTCTTGCTCGGTGTACCGAGACCACATTGTCTCAAGTTTAATGGAAAAATCCACTCCATATGCTATGTGAAGAGCTTTGACATATATTTTCCAAAGTAACGAGCGACCATAGGAAATTGGCGAAGGATAAACTCAAGAAGATCAGATGGAAAAGAACGACACTATTCCATTATACTTAACAAAAGTTTACTAAATTGAGGATGAGCTTGGGAGCATAGGAGTAAGTGTTATTGATGATGATTTGGTGAGCTTGGCTCTCTTGGGACTTCTAAGACTTGGAACAATTATGAATGCTCTGTAGAAGGACTAGAAAAAATGTCGGATTGGGGAACGGCGCGGGTCGGATCTAGCGCGGAGGAGTTCGGGCGGGGAGACACTGAGATGGCTCTTCATCAAAGCATGATGATGAAGAATATTGTTTTGGTTGCCAAGGTGAAGAAGGGGGAGGAAGGGAAAAAAATCCATTCTAAATGCGAGGCGGGATGAAGATGGAAAGAACCTGACTTGTGTCAAGGTAGGTGTTTTCCAGCAGAGCGTTCTGGACATATTGCCACAAATTTTCCACATAAGAAGAGAAGATGGCGTAGGGCTGAAGCTAGTGAGGCTATTTCCTCACAATTTGTACTTGACTTCTCATTGATCGCATGCATGGTGTCTAGTGCATTGGGATCAAGGTGGTGCTTGGATAGTGGTGCTTCCTTTCACATGAGGGAGATAAAGAAGCATTTCGGTGACTTGGTGGAAGAAAAGATCTCTAGATGCATATTAAGTTGAGCAACGATGGATCATATGATACAGCGTAATTGGTACCACTACCTTTCGAGAGGGCATCGGGTAAATTTGTTTCATTTAAATATTTTATGCATGTTCCGAGTTTGAAAAAAAATTTAGTCTCGGTGTAATGTTAGAGGATAGAGAGCTATGATGTTATTTTCGGTGAAGAAGAATTTTTCTGCCAACACGAAGCAACCAGAACCGAAGCAAGAAAGGTTGGGTTTTTGAAATAAGTCTCTATATACTTGATGTATATGGGATTTCTACGGAAAACTTCCTACGTACAGGAAGTGTGAAAGCCATGCAATTGACGCTTGAGAGAGCGAGGATTTACATGTAGGTAGAGTGAACCTCAAGATGTGAAGTAGCCACAAGATGAGGTCATGGAGTGGGAGCAACCACTCATGCGAGAGGGAATTTCATGCCGGATGGGAAGAGAATGCATGCGGCTATACCACCGGGCGAGAGGTGGGGCGATATGCATGGATAATCCTAAGAAGAAATTTTTGGGCGGGGATTCATGGAGAGATGGTGTGGATCTCCTTAAATTGAACACCGCTCTGAGGAGACCATAGTACAACGGTAGCGGATCGGTTGGATTGATGTAGTCGAGATGTCATGAGGACATGAAATCAAAGTGAGTGTTGGATACTAGAGTGCGGATCGAGTTGACAACAAGTCTGAGTGCATCAATGCGAGAGGTTGGTAGCGCAGTAGTTTCACGAAGACATGTGTAGTTGGTACAAGTAGAGAAGTCGAGAAAAACTTTGATGATAGATTGAATATACTAATTCATTTTTTTGGAGACTATTCGGTTCAGAAATGTTGCATGCAAAGGGTGCATGGTGAATGCATGGAGTTGCATGGAACATGCATGAGTTGCATAGCACATGCGGAGTTGCATGGCACATGCATGGACTTTCACGGTGCATGCATGAGTTGGCATGGGGCATGCAAAAATTTGTGAGGCGAATGCATGAGTTAAAGGTGTCGAAATGCATGAGTTTCATGTCACATGCAAAGACATTCATTTCTTGTTGAGAGGAGTGTTGAAGTTTGCAACAACTTGATGAAATTGGCATCAGGGGAAACAACATCATGATCTAAGTGGCACCCACAGGTGGGGCCACATCTTATTTTTAGGTGTATATCTATTTTTAGAATGAGGTGAAAAATTCTATTTATAGTGGTAGTATATTTTAGAATGGTTAGAAAAATTCTATTTATAGATGAGGTTCTATTTTTATATGCATGTGCAAAGTCTATTTATAGATCGCATGTCTAAATATAAGTGCATGTAGATTATTATTATTTATTAATAATAATTGGACAATAAATATTGATCTATTCTCATGGAGAACACAAAATCGATTAGCGAAGTGGAAAACCAATTACCTAAAAGGAATTTGGAGTTCAAGGTTGGTTAGTGCAGTTTGTCTGAGTGGACTTAGTTGTGGCGAGTGATACAAATTTATATGAAGTTGGATGTGTATTTATAGCGGGATTTGTAAAGTAGTTTAACTCGGTTAAGTGAGTTAAACTCGGTTATTGCTAGTTGTAAGCGAACATACACTAGTGAGGAATCGGTGAATTAATTATTTAATTAATTCACACGCCAATCTCACATGCAAGCTGAACGTTACCATTATTAACTACATTCATGTCGAATCCGGTGGAAATTGATTGAGAGATGGTGAAAGGAGACAGTTTGACTATCGGTTGTGACATTAGTCGGTGCACTCATGCAACCACACATTGGATGTGCTCATGATATTTACGCGATCGAGGAAGCGAATGAATCATTCGAGAGGTTCCTTACCATCGAGGTGGCGGTGGAGTCGGGCTGTCAGGCGATGGGGTGGTGCATGAATATGCCAATTTTTGTATGAAAAGTGTGAAACGGTGTATATTGTGCGAGCTCTTGAATTCTGATTTACATGGGATTGTGTTTCTGGTCATGATATATACATAATATATGATAGTGAGGTTTTTATCTTTATGCTTTCAGGGTAGAAAGCAATACGTATTTATGTGATTGATCTTTCTTCATGTGTTTGCGGTTGGCGATTAATTTCCACAAATATTATAGTAGAAGGATTCTGTCTTTAACTAGTGGCATATAATTGTTAGATCGGGAAAATCCTCAGAAACTGAAGCACGTGATCATGTGTAATATTCGAAGTTAGCCCTAAGTTATTAGGAATATTCATGTTTTTCTTTTATGTTTGAGAATAAAATGTAAAGGAGGTTCATAAATCTAAACGATGAAATAAGTGAATACCAAATGTGAAAAAGGCTAAATCTTGGCTATGTAAGCAAGAACCCTTGGGTGTGAAAGGGGAAATTTTGGATATTTTGAGCGGGTCAACCATGGCCAAATCTCTGACGATGTCTTAGAGGAGTGGCCATCGATAGGCTATGATGCGATTTTAGATGGAGATGACTTGTGTGAAAGAAGATATTTCATTGAAGGTTTAGGGTTTACAAGTTCTTAACTTATAAAGAAGAGGATGGCAACATGAAAAGGTTGTTGAATGATATTGGATTTTACGAAGTATTGTATGTTTAGACATACAACTTTCTTTGAGTTGTTAGCCTAGATTGCAAAATGTTGTTTAGCATTGGGTGTTCCTGATCGGAATCAACCTCTTCCCATTGAGTAGCTCTTGGGAGAGGTCTTGTATTTCATACATTCCACTATACGCTTGAGGCTGAGCTTACTACTTCCAACTAAACAGCACAAAATCCCTGGTTGAGGGTTTCGTTGTCTTTGAAACTGTACAACAAGTGGAGGCTAGATCTCCTCGAGATCTAGACCATTCTAGTGCTCCTTTAGGTGGGGAAGGCTTCTATCCCATTGGCAAGAGAATATTGGATAATGGAGCACCATTTTCAGATCTTGGCATGTGTCCAACTATGTTCTAAACCCCTACAGCAGATGTTTTACTTCAGTCATACTGTGTTTTTTTACGTAGGTGTCTATTACTGAGGTCTTTTGGCTTACCATCACGGAAGTTGGTTTTTTCAAGTGTTTGGGGATCTGCCCTTCACTTTGGAGATCCGTGGAGGGATCATTCTCTTGTTTTCATATCGAGATCAGATCCAATTCTAGATCTAAATATTTACATCGTAGATCTGTAGTCTAAAAACTCATATCTCCAAGATTTGTACATGGTGTAATGTAAAAACCCCAAGGGATTAGAAGAAGACGATATAGTGTATGGATCTATCATAGATGTAGATTTTCATGCATGTGTTTGCTCTAGATATTTAAAGTGTAATCAAAAATATATTTGCGACCAATAAAATAAACTTTGTCAAAGCTCTTTTTCAGTCTTAATACATGGTTGCAACACCTCTTTTTGAGGGTTTTCTTCTATTGGAGACTTCTATTTCTTGTTGTACATTTATAGGCCTCATTTTACATCTAATTTTCTGTTGTAAAATGTTTAAAGAAAGAATCTCCATATTGGCCTCTTGCTCTTACTTTGATGATATGCATTATTTTTTCTGCATATCTGTCTTGTATTTACGCATTCCCCATTTGGGGATATTCGGTGGTATCGAGTAGAATCATCTTGGCACTAATCTATTACTTCTCAAACATATGTCTTACGAATACAGAGAAACCTCTATATTGCATGAGAGAAGAGAGTATCTAAAGAAGACAAAGAAAGAATAAATTTGATTACACCAATGAAAATGAAGACAAGGTAAAGACACAGTATGCGGGAAATGTGAAGAAGAAGAAAAGGATTTTCCTAAGATCCTTTTAAGAGCCTATACAGATATCTACTAGTAGAGATCAAGAGATGATACTGGATAGAATCAAAGGATCCCCTAAAGGGATTTCATCTTGGAAGATATACGCCGCATAGTGCTCACAAGCTGGAATGATCAACTGAGTGCATCGACATTACAAGTTTCCCAACACTCTACCATGACTACCTTTTATGTGCTATGGGAAATGAAGAGGTTTCAACAAAAACTAAATCACCAGAGGCTATTTTTGATGTAATACGGAGTCGAAAATCGGATATTCTAAGATCACTTGATTTTTCAGGAGTTTATTCACCTCAAGGACAAAAAGGGTGAGACTCAGAAGTACATCATCATAGAGGTGGTGGATTAATTGATAATCATAATCGACATCACTCTATGGATAGATTATTTTACCCAACTTTGATGGGTCATCAGAAGTGTTGCACTTGAAGCATGGGTAAGAAAAAAACTTGACATCTACTTTCGGTTGAGAACGAGGTTCGAGAGATGGAGGCTATCAATGATTACGTACAGCGCACATTGAAGGTGAAGCACATGATTGGTGGTTCCATGGCTTGTCTACATTGGGTCATTCCAATGTGACTACTTATTCACAGTTCACTAGAAAAGGTTGGAAATATTTGATCAGAAGAAGATCAGGAAGCACCATTCACAGAGACTTGCAAAGTTGAAACAATACGAGTAATACAAAATCTTACATTTCCCATTTTTAGATTATCTGTATGGTTCGTGATTTGCTTTGCAACAAGGAAGTGGCTATGTTCGATCTGATGGCTAGATAGAACCTCTTCATGGGTTGGTTAAATCTCAAATTCACACCACCACACGAGCTCACTATTCATAGAAAGGCTAGAGACCTTCAAGTGCTTTTCCAAACAGCAATAGGCAAGATTTCGGCCACTTACACCCTCTTTTCCTTCAAAGGAAAAGGAAGAAAAAGTTGCTCCTTCGAAAGGAGATCTCATACAAAATGCCTCTTAATGAAGAAGTCACGGAGAGATATAAGATATGAAAGCTATACTTCACTTGCCAAAACTCATGGGCACACTGGACATAGATGTGCTCTGCGGAAGAGCACATTACATAGAGGTCTTCTCGGATGTTGAGGAGGAAGAGAGAAGATGAACCAAAGGAAAGAGGTCCATGATGACGACCTATGTGGGGAGGAGAGCCAACACCATTGAGGGAGATGGGGATGGAGCATTTACTCCTATTGGAGGAGCTCTTTCGTCTTTGAGAGGGAGTACCTAAGTACTTGAGACTTAGAAAGAGTTCAAGGTTTCCATCTTGAATCAGAGGGTCTACTTGTTACGATTGACGGTGGGGCACCCCACAATTTCATTTATGTCCCATCTGAGTGCAAAATGGAGGGAAATACCCACGCGAGTACTTTTGAGGGATTATCCATTTTTGGTCCCATGAGATAGAAAAATGCAATGAATGCATTATGTCCCATCACCTCCGGTCACCATGAGAACTTATACTGTTTGATCACTTCTTTAGGTTGACATACTGAGACCATATGTGATTTTGGGTGTTCAGTGAGTTGATTACATTGGGGGAAATAGTCTACACGATGCGGGAGGCTTTGCAAAATGGAATGGGTGGACAAGAAAGTGGGTGAAAACTAAAATGATCAAAAGGCATGCATACATACCCCTCACATACCGCTTCCACACAAATACTCGGAGAGAGATGGATTTGCGCAGGTGGAAGCGTAAGGACCTTACACTCCCATCTATCATGCTCATGAGGGTTGTTGCATGAGGACACTCTTATCTAGTGGACGACAAGGGACACCACGATTTCAGTTTTTATGATGGAGATATATCTCACCAGGGTGATGCTCAGATCAGATCCGAGAGAGTATGGGAGCATTGGGAATAAAGTAATAGAAACGTTGGGAGGAGGCTTGGGGTAGGCTCGAGGAGGGAGGGAGATCTTCTTCCCTTATCATCATCTCCCTACTCTCATTTCTAATTCGTTGTGGTGTGGAGAGGAAAGAATGGAAGGAATGGCCTTCCAACATATACCTTTGCATGGGAGATGTCAAAAAGGAGGAGAACGACAACATGACGGACATGATACATCATCACGTCTTGTGATTGTTGAGAGTTTAGATCCATATTTGAATCCCAAGTTGACCCTAGTGGATTATTCCAAGATCTTCACACATGCATGATGCTTGATGACCAAAACATGAAGGAGTTATCTATTCCATGAAGGAGTCATCTATCATCTATGGTGGGATCTTCTTGTCTAGAAACCTCCAAGCTCGAGGAAGTTGCTACAAAGGGCCTACAATGTGTTATGTTTTCATGCACACCTATGCCATGAAGATCTACAACATCATCATGAGAAGCTTTTGAATGGGAGAAGGCTTTGGGAGAGAACTACATCAGCATTTTTCAAGATACATGAACCATGTGGGGTTGGGACATCAATATGACTACTATGAAAGAGTTGTTTCAACTATCATACTTCCTTCTTTTGAGAGAATAGAATATATCTATGCACACTCCCATTTTTGTATGAGAGGATTGTTGGTGAAGAACATGCTCATGTAAAAACACTCGTTTTATCTTATGATTGTATACATTCTTTCACCATGTTTACATGTGAGGCCATGACTCCCAGGAAGAATTGTATCTTGTAAACTATGTGGCCAAACTTTGGGCCACACAAATTCTGAAATTTTGGCCACTTACGCTTGGCGGACAAAGGGAGATTTTTTTCATCATGATGGAGTGCTTTCCTAAGGCACAAATATATCTCACTACTTTCGTCCATGGTGAGATAACATGGGGCAGACAAGTAAGTGGTGGGAAAACCACTTACTACATCTAGATCATCGATGCAGAGCGGGGATAGATGCAACTTGCTGGTGGTTCCACATGTGGGACTCACGACCCCATACCACTTTGTGAAAATTTCGTCATTTGTATCGTATGTTTGTTTTTGAGTCCCCATACATTGACATACTTACTGTGTACTGTTTATAGGGATTGTATGGAGGGAGGATGGGAAGGTATGCATGTACCTTATGGGATGGGAGACTCTCTGCATGTGACTTATGCTACACGCTGTTTTCGGGGGAAAGCATTAGGGCACGACCATGTTTGCTTTCATATGAGCTATCTGTCTCCTTATGGGATCGACTTATTTACATCTCGTGAGAACCTTGGAGGAGAAATTCATGGAGGGATGGTTTAGTGAGACACTTAGCTTATGGAGGAAGCTTGTTCCTGATGGTGTCTCAATGGAGGAGGAAAAAGTTGCAACACTCACACCTTATCGGTTGACTTGAGGACAAGCAACATTTTGGAGTGGAGGGATCTGCCATATTCCCAATTAGCCCTAAGCTAATGGGAATATTCATTTTGTTTACTTTTTCTGTTTCAAGAATAAGAAATGTAAAGGCAGGTTCATAAAACTCCTATCAACAGGTAAATAAATCAATGCCAAATGTGAAAAAGGGCTAAATCCATGGCTATGTAAGCAAGCACCCTTAGGTGTGAAATGAGTGACATACTTTTGGCGAGGTCAACCATGACCAAATCTCTCGACAGTGGCTTGGAGTGTGCCATCGAGAGGCACAGCATAGCTTTTAGATGGAGATGGATTTGTGTGAAAGAAGCTATTTCATTGAAAGGTGGTTTAGGGTTTACAAGCTACTTAACTTATAAAAGGAAGAGGATGGTAGACATGAAAAGGTTGTTGAATGATATTGGATTTATGAAGTATTGTCTATTTAGACAAACAAACTTTCTTTGGTTATTTAGCCTAGATTTGAAAATGCGGTTTAGCATTGGAGGTGTTCCTGATCAGAATCCCACTTCTTCCCCATTGAGTAGCTCTTGGGAGAGTATTGTATTGCATACGTCCACTTTACGCTTGAGTCCCGAGCTTCTTCTTCCAACTACAATGAAAATACTATTGAGGGTTTAGGTTGTCTTTGAAAATCTGCTGACAAGTGGATGTTGAATCTCTTGAGATCTAGACCATTACAGTGCTTTTTTAGTGGAAGAGAAACTTCTATCCTGTGTATAGTAAAAATTTTACATTAAACAACTAAAGTGGATAAAACAAATCTTTAGTCTTCAGAGATTAATGCAAAAATTTGTGACTTCTTGAAGCCTCTTTGTGTTCTTTATCCTTAAATATCCATTCCATTAAAAAATTCACTCAAAACTTCCAAAAATAACCCTCACAGTTCAAAATAAAATAAGTTCCTAACCTAATTTGTTCTCATCTTCCTTTGATGTACTACTTAAAAATTATTTCCTTTTTACCTTATCCTCCATTTCCTAAAAAACTCCCCTTAAACCTTGAAAATCCACTTTGCAAGTTTTAAAATATACTTTTTTCTTCGCCTGGAACCTCTAAAAAGCTAAAAAACCCACATTTTTGGCCTTTTTTTCCGAATTTTCATAAAAAAGGCCTTAAGCGCTTTTCGGCTTAGTCCATAACCCCATTTCCACTATAAAATTATGCCTTGCGAAGCAGAGTGCTAAGCCCATCGGCCATCGCACATCGGCATTCCTCGTTCCCTCCCCAAACTTCTTTTTCCCCTCTGAGTGTGATTTTCCAATTTTAAAAATATCCACGGAGTTGATCTTATTTTTGATCAGAGACGGTCCTTCATGCGCTTTCCCGCGCCATCGCATCGACCATCGCCATTGGTGATCCCACTTCCTTTGCTCATGAGACCCTACTCTGTAGATGTCTTTGAATCAGGTGATAAAAATCTAGACCATCGATCTTCCTCGGAATGGAGTGGCTACCTCCGATGGCGAGGCATTGTTTTCCCCGCCACCTTTTGGTTCCCCGCCGATGAAATGCAGGTGTGATCTTCTCCGATACGACGATCACGGCGTTGCATCGCGCCCGGCATTTTCCTTGGCAACCCTTTTCATTCTTTTCGCAGTGGTCCCTGCAGATAATATCTCCTCCTTGATCTTGATCTTCCGTTGGATAGCCCTCCATCCATCGCACTTCATCACATTGGCGCTTCCCCATCACGATTGCGCCTCTTAAAGCCATCGACCATCGCAAATCCAAAAAACTTGTTCCTGGACCCTCTTCACTCCTCCAAATCTCAGATTCCCCCGGTATAATCACAACTTTTGATCTTATATCCAACGGATCCTTTGATCCCTCTGCTTGCTCTTCTAAACCCGTTTTCCCCCTTGTAAAAAACCCACTCTTCCTAAGTAAAAACCTTTATGCCCTTTGCATAAAATTAGGCCCTCCTCTCTCATATTTCTTTCCCCCTCAGAATCAATCTCGCCCGCAGATCTTGCGCAGATCCGCCGAGTGATCATCCCCCTCATTAACCATCCTCAAAAATATTTTATCCTTTCACCTTTTGCTAGCAAATCTCCACTCCATTTTGATACACTCCACCCCCAAAGATCAGCAGCCGCTGACGTTTTCACACCGTTCTTCCTGCCGCGAAAAACCCATTTTCAAGCGAAAAATGGTGGTTTGTTGGACACATGTCTTGTTTGTGTCACGTTCCCGCGGAAAAACCATTCATCGCCCATCCCTAGGTAAATACCATGGGATTTTACGCAAAACATTTTCACCATCGCCTTACGCTAAATTTAAACCCTAGTTTTGCCTTCCTTGCTTTTCCACCTTGTTTGTTCTTATCTCTTCGCACTATAAACATCCCATCCAGAAGCCTACAGCGATTCATTAAATACTTTAAGTTTTTAAGTATTTGTTGTTTTTTTCGAGTTTAATACTTGATGATAAATCATTTCACGGTACGAAGAAGGTGACGAAGAATGCAAGGATGACGATCCTCAAGGAAAGCATAATCATATGAGAAAAAGGATCACGAGTTTAAATTCGAGTCTAATACGATCCTAACATGACCCATCATTTAAACAATCAAAACCCTTGATGTGACAAAAAACCACAATACGACCAACAATGAAGGCAAGAGATAAAGGTTGAAATCGGCTTGAAGATTAAGCTTGAAAACCGATTGAAGAATAAAGATGATCGAAGAACGTGAAAACCAAATCAGAGAGGCCTATCAGTCTTTAAGCATCAAAGACGGACGGATCAACAAAAGCCCTTTCCAGGCTACATGGGTAGAAATTAATCCTGGAAAGGAACTAAAAGGTGCCACCTATGACCTGCCCCACTCAAGAGCATGTAAAATTTAAATGGAACAGAGATAAGCACAAACGACAGCTTGAGATTATTGTAGGCCTAAGGGATATAAAAGTCAACAAAAGTGTGATGAGGTTGATGAAACTTAATGTACATCAGTATCAAGGTTAAAAAACTTGGAATATACTACATAGGCATACGGGCAGAAGCAATATGTCTTATAAATATAAATGGACAGATAGGACATTGTGTAATTCTCTTATCAGTTACTATATATGTAGGAGCTAATGTTCTTAATGATTGCAACTTTATAGAACTCTTCTTGGTTGTACATAGCACAGTGGAAATTAAGAAGAAATTGAAGTTTTGGAAGATTGATGATGTTTTGACATGTTTTGTTAATGAGAAGGCTCTATCATTGGATCCAGAACTGGATGTTGGTGATGTATTCTAATTTTTTAATGTTTTCCTGTTTTCCATTTACACTGTCATTTCTTGCTTATGATGGAGTAGCTTAGGATAAGAAGCTGTCTCCTAGAAGCACTGTAGGTATGTCTTCACCTTTATGTTTAACAATATGAGTTTTATGAGTAGTTTAACTTCTTGCTGTGTAAACATTTCTTTTGAAATAGTTCTGACAATTGCTTTCAAATGATTGGTTTTCCTGTCTAACGGTATCCTTGGCCATTTACAGAGTCTCCCTTTAAAAATCTGTTGTTTTATATTTTTCTAGAGAGGTATGTTTTTTTATCATACCCTTTGTTCTTGCTGAGATAATTGGAGGTCTTTGCCATTGCAATCTTAGATGTCTAGGGTTCTCTTCTGTGAATGTAGTTGTTGCCTTGAAGCTTTTATTTTCTTATCCTTGAATGAAATATTTGGATGAAATAGAGTATTCCTAAACTCCTAGATTTCATTCGAAAATATTTTCTTGAAATTGTTATTCTTAGAGAGTATGGTTCCAAAATTTATGCTTCATACTGTCTGTGGAATGCCTCTTCATGTTCGATAGTATTTCAGTCCTTTTGAGAGGTACCTTAAATTAGTTCTTAATTTCCCCTTAGTTATACTTATCATGCAATCCTTAATACATTTGTTTCATCCCTTTTATTGAAGATTACATGAGAAAAAATAAAAGAATTTCTGAGAGAAATAGGCAAACATATTAAACGAAAGAAACTGATAACAAATCATAAACACTAAAACACAATGTTTATCACGAAACTACAAGTACGGAAAAAAAAACCCAACCCAGATGAAGTTTCATTAACCATTGGCCAAAACCCTAACCAATCGGCTACAGTGAGCCTTCACACTCACCTCCAGGGCACACGTGCCAGCAAATATTCACAACCTTTTATAGGCTCCATTTCATAAATGCAGTGTGTGGGTGCATAAAACCATGTACCCACAACCACTACTATTGCACAGTCGCTTTGTTATCTCGGGTCAAGTTTACTAACAGTTCCCATTCGCTTGACTTGGGGATTATTGACCTCTGTCATTGAACTGCTTTAGATGAGGCAACCCCCACTCCCCATAAATACCCTGACTTTTACCAGATGGTGTGCTGACATCCCCATCACTAGGTCTGACAGACTTTACCAGGTGATGCCAGGGTACGCATGCCATGCTGGGTCTCCTTGGGCGGTGGCCATTTACATGTAAAAATTAACTCCATTATAATAATTTTTTTTTTGTTTTATTATTATTATTATTTATTATTAATTATATCGACTATTACGCACGTACTCCTCAAAGAGGGTATCATGGTCTATATCAATGTCCATATAAAGAATCCATCTCATGAATTCCATGATACAATATATGCTTTGCCCGGTCCTAAGAATTATATTGGGTCCATGACTATATTTTTCAGTATTCATCCCTTTGAAATTTTCTCTCGTTCTTCCAAATCATTTGGTGACACATTGTCAAACACTTTTATGTAACCAATCCCATAGTTCTAACTCTATATGGATTTGAATACCAAAGACCTCTCTAAAAAGCAACAATATAATTCCATATCCCTCGAATTGATTATCGAAACTCCCTTGTAACATCTTTATCGATTCGTGCGGGAAACCTCTACGAAGAAATTAAGGCGGAACGAGAAGGAAGTTTGTATCGAAACCCAGCAGGTGGCGCCAACATATAAAATCCTAATATATACGGCACTACCAAAGCTGGAAGTGACATATGGGTATACAGCGCAAACAAACAAGGATGTTCTGTATTCGAACAACAACACGGGGGATCTCTCCGGTGAGAAAGAACGAAATCTTTCACCAGCACGCCAAGTCTCGGCCACGGTCGCCCTTACTAGCAAAACTCCTCCGCGGGTCATCGCATCCTCCCACAGTACGGAGAATTTCTTGAAGTCGGAAAGTGTTCGGGTCCTGCGCCCGAGTTCATCAGGCTGCCCCCGCCTAAGCATGGGGAAAGACGAGGGCCTCCATGAGCACGGGGTGTCGAGCGCCATCGATAATGCCATATGTGTCCAGAGCGCATGGAAAATACGGTGGGGCAAAATGGGTACCATATGGAAGGCCAAAGCAGAGGATGTGCACAGAAGGCACACATGTGGTGGGATTCTTCCAGTGCAAATCTCATCAAACCACTTGCCCACAATGAAGGACGAGAATGGACATGATCCCATGAAAATTCTGGGGTGCATGCCTTTTCACATATGAGAATCCACATATCATATACTAAATCTTTCTAACGATGAGGCTGTTCTCTCAATCCCTTCAATCATGTCAAGTTACAGCCAAAAAATATAATCTTATATTTCAATCACTGAGACTCATGGCTCTCGCAGCTCTTCATGGGAATCTCGGCATCAAGATTAACTTTGAGACGTGAGACGATGCATTACAAATAAAATTAACAAACCTTTGTAGATCCTGCAAGTGGATCTAAGCCCTTAACAAGCATTAATCCATGAGGTGCAACCCAGACAACTAAAATGTGGATAATTCAGCTCCTTCTGTAACTTCTGCCCATCGAACGTACCTTCAAATTTTCCATCAAATCTAATTACGATTGCCTACGATGCGGTGATTTCTGCCGCAATTATCACGGTCATCTACATAAATACGCAAGCATAACCTTCAATCCTTGGCGTCTCGTCTAATTTCTTCCTCCGATGGTTCTCCATAGCCTTGAAAATTTGATCTTCGCCGACCATCACGGTGTCTGTCAAAATCGGCCTTCAGTACACTAAGAAGGAGGGTTCATTAATTTTCTGCATTGTTTACTTTCCCGTTCACGGAGCAATAAAACCTTTGGCTTTAAAAAAACTTCTTTACGAAGCCAACGATTGCTTCCGATACCGATTGTTGAGAATTTACGCGGAGAAAAAATAAGTAATTTACGAGATAAATAAAATAAACATAACCATGAAAGAGCAGGCAAAAAATCACATGAAAGCATAAACACAATGTTTATCAGGAAAAACCCCAAATACGAGAAAACCCAACGATGAAATTTCATTAACCATTGGACAAAGCATCGTCCAAGCCAAGTAGACGCCATCACCTCCAAACTGCATTACAATGGCGTGTTACGACCTTTTATAGGCTCCATTTCATCTACCAATACCATGAAGTCAAAACAACAGGTGCACAGACATCATCATCTTCAAAACCACTACTATTTACCACCAAAATCGCTTTAGATATCCTGAAGTCAAGATTTACCTAACACAAACCCGAGATCCATTGGCCAAGTTCGTTTCCACCTTTGATATCCCATAACCATTTATTGAGTTTGTTATAACTTCTTCTTGACTCCATTGCCCAGTGGCTTTTGCAGTATTTCCTTTGTCTATGTTTCCTAGATCATTCTTGTCCAATCAGCAAACCCAAACAAACAAACTGCTCCATTATTATACTTTCATACACAAGTAAACCCTTTGCAAACTTAAACAAGTCATATCCTTGCAAACGGTGGAGAATCCCTCTGCGAGACTAGAGGAGCTAGATCTGAGAGCTCTAAATCTTGGTTTATGTTTCCTTGTCCTTTGGTTTTCCAATCTACCAAATCATAGGACTCCAACATCTGCAGAATCATGAGTGGACTCTAGTTCATAGTTGCTAAACTCTTGTAGACTCACTTGGTCCTTGACAATACATAGAAACTTAGAAAAACCCAAAAAAATTTAGTTTGGTTTCATAATAAACATTATTGGGTGGATCATAGAATATTTTACCTCCAAAAGAGATAAAAATTTCCACCGTAACTCATGGCAGCACTACGATAGACCTATTACTTCACTAGTCTTATAAAACTCCCTTGCAGAATGCATTGAGAAAACCAATCATAATCTTGGTGAACATATGAAGTTCAAATCTTCCACCTTGCGACTCCACAATTCTCGAAAGACCTAATGACTCCTTTGTTAAAGACTGCGAGGCGGTTGAATAGATACGATGACCTCTTTTACGATTTAAAAACATGATTCAAAGGATACGTGAAGATATACCCCAAATGGTAGAGATCATATCCACAGGTTCCCACATAAGATGCAGTGAATTGGGATGAAAAGCACTGTTTTCAAAGGTGAAGAGTTTGATGACCCTTTGTTACATCTCATCAAATTTCATATACATGTGTGGAGGTTAAGGTGGAATGGCATAATTTTTATGAAAATTTTGTGACATTAGAAGGAAAGGAAAGAGATGAACATGAATGGGTTTGAGGACGTAGTTTATTTCTCTAGAGACCTCCACAAATATTTTATGATCATTATAAGGAAAAATCCCGTATCTATCATTGGATGAAGTTTTTGTAATCATTAGGAAATATTTAAGAGAATACCTTGCGGCATTTATGTTGATTTGGAAAATTGGCGGCCTGAAGATCTCTGCATGACCATCCGCAAGATTTCATACCCCAGACATATCATAAGAACCTAGATGAATTAGACAAGAGAAGAAATTAATCGAAAACAAAACAAAATCCTCGAGATCATTTGAAAAACATAACTAATAAAGATTCATCACCCCCTTTCGTGAGCTCAAGAATACATCCGACCTCAAATTCGGTCTCTGAGAGATAGAACGGAAGTGTAATTATGCTCAAAGAAACAAAGAAACATCCCCTCCTTTGGAAAAGAATAATAAATCGATCAAATTATCAATAAATATGACCTACCGAAACATTTTATAAAAAAAACCACTCTTTCCATTCACCTGTTTTGTTGTAAAAATTTAGAAAAGTTCCTTGTAGGCAGAATAAAGAAAGACACAACGACAGTCGGTATATGCGATTGGTATTCCCATTACTTAAATTAATGGTTTTCCTAATTTTGATCTGTCTAATGATGAGGTTCTCCAAATAGGCAGATCTTCCAGAATACATAATTAATATATTCATGGGAGGAAGATCGGTTCACGACTCAGAAAGTAATGATCCAAAACGGAGCTATTTATGATGCGATGAAGAAACCTTTAAAAATCTGAAAGATGGCGAAGAATTACTGAATTTTGTTCACCTTCATTACAACTCATCGATAATAACTTTCATGTGATTGGGAATCATGCTTCCTTTCTCCTCAAAGGTTGAGGAGGAAAACATTGAAGAACTTCTTAGGTTGATTGAAATTAAGAACCTTCTCCACCAGAAAGGGTTAGGTAATCAAAGAACCCTACTCAAGAATATAATGACCTCTTCACAAATTTCAGTCCACTAGAAATCAAAACATACTAGGATTGCAAGAGGAAAAACACTACGGTATATGATGATTCCTCTAGTTCAGATGATAATGAAGATGAGGAAGAAATTCTTTCTCAAAATAATCTTAACCTTGACCCGATGGAAGAAGAAATAATCTTGGTTGAAACTTACTGTCAAATAATCCCGGCCAGTGTGTTGAGAACCCTTTGCTCATTTTTTGAAGACATTTGAAGAGGAATAAATGTTTTTTAAGAGCATCTTATTGCAGTCTTTAAAGAAAAAATTTTAGCCATAACAACAAAAACAAGTAAGATGAGGTAGCCCTTTGGCACCACTGAAGAGAATGGAAAAGGACGATCATGGAATCATCGAGTTGATTTGGATGTATTGGAAAAGAGATTTATCGGCTACAATTATAAATTTTCCAAGTTAGATTAGGTTAGATAGGAAAGCAAATCAACTCGACCTTTGAGCATCCTTTTTAGTCTTAGAATGTTTTTGAAAAAATGAAAATACAAAAAAGCAATAGAAAAAGAAAAGAGGAAGAAGATTAGTAAAAAGAAGAAAATTACAACCACATGCCAAAAAGTACATACAAAAGTGTGCAAATCTAAATTCTCTGTGATCCAAAATTATCTTGTTGGTTATCTAGCCCTAATCATAGTAAGACATGCTTTAAATTTATGTTGATAAGTTAATTTAACTTTGAATGATAAACCATTATTACAATATAACTTATTCAAAGAAAAATAGAATAGGATAGAAAATAATGGTTCAAACAAACTCAAAATCTGAACTAAGAAAGGAAAAGATAGCTCTAAACAAAATCAAAATAAAGTCATAAGAATAAAGAAGGACGTTCTTAGTTTTCATATCTTATCCTTTCACAAATTTTGATGCCCAAAGTTCTGCAAATAAATTCTATGTAATGCAGCTTGTACATATAACCATAGACACCATAGCAATCGAGGCAGTTTAATCCAGTTTGACTATGTTTTAAATTTCCTATTTTAGAATACAAAATAAGATAAATGGAATGGCTTAATCACGACAAATGGTAACAGGTAGAGAATTTTTGGGATTCCATTGTTTAATCTGAACTCATGGAAGAAATAAAGGGTAGAATAGATTAGTTTTGTTGCTTTTAATAAAAGAATAAAATGTGAGTGTCAAGGTTTACTTGAGTCAAAGCGCACATAAAGAAAAAATGTTAGGAAGTAAATTTGTGTAGGTAGAATTTTGGAAAAATTTTATTTTATTGATCTGTAATCTTTTGTTCATCTTTTTAAGTAACATGATCAAAGAAGAAAATGTTGTCAAAATGCAAAGACTGGTCTACTTTCCGGAGATTTAATAAATTCTTGACATCTCAAGGAGTTGTCAACCCAATTGGAGCAACATTGAGCATCGGTAAAAAAATTTCATCACTGATGATGGCTA
Organism: Pinus albicaulis; assembly: GCA_034641835.2. Classification (NCBI taxonomy): domain Eukaryota; kingdom Viridiplantae; phylum Streptophyta; class Pinopsida; order Pinales; family Pinaceae; genus Pinus; species Pinus albicaulis. Next base: position 1,376,558,791 of record CM076577.1, read on the forward strand.
AAAACGGATATTGAGTCTTCAAAAAACAAATTTCATGAAAATATTTGTGACTTCTTGGAAATACTCTTTGTGTTCTTTATCCTTAAAAAGATCCATTCCATTAAAAATTCACTCAAAGCTTCAAAAATAACCCTGTACGGTTCAAAAAGAAAAATGTTTCCTAACCCCTCATTTCATTCGTTCTCCCTTCACCACAAGTTTTCTTTCTTAAAAGGCCCATTTTTCCCTTTTACCTTATCCTCCATTTCCTAAAATTCATAAACCTTGTAAATCCATTTTACAAAGTTTAAAACCCCATTTTTCTTCTATTAAAACCTCTAAAAAGCTAAAAACCCCATTTTTCGGCATTTTTCTTGACTTTTTCCCCTATAAAAAGGCCTTGACACTTTTTGACGAGCCATAACCCCTTTTTAACCATAAAACTATGCCTTGCAACTATAAATTTCCTTCCTTGACCATCGCATCGGCTTGTTCCCGTTCCTCCCCAAACTTCATTTCCCAACGATGCGATTTCTCGTTAAAATCTTTTAGTTCATCTTATTTCCAATCCCACGGTCTTCATCGCGTTGCGCCATCGCATCATACATCGCCATCGGTGATCCCACTTCCCTTTCTCTGGGACCCTACTCCGCAGATATGCCAATCACCCAGAGTAAAGAATTTTGGTATCGATCTTCCTCGATCGATGGCTATCGCTCATCGCATCGGCGCCTTCCCCTTTTCCCTTCCTCTTTTTTAGTTTCCGTAGATCAAATGCGGGCCAGTCGATCTTCCTCAAATCTGATGGTCTATGGTGCATCGCACTTGACATTTCCTCATCAACCCTTTTTGTTTATTTGTGGTCACTATTTGATAGAACTCGTCATCGATCCTAATCTCGATCGGATGGCCATTCATCCATCGCACTTCTCCATCGGTGTCCCATCGCAATTTCCCCTCTTATCGGCCATCGTACAACAAATCCAAGCCTTGTTCCCAGGACCTCTTCTCCTCAAATCTCTTATTCCCCAGATACATTCCCCATGTTGATCTGTGGAGTTCATGGGTTCCCACTTATCCCCCTACGTTGCTCTTATAAACCCCCTTTTCCCATGTAAAAACCCCTCTTCCTAAGTAAAAAGCACCCCAAAGCCCTTTGTATAAAAATGGGCCCTCCCTCTCTCATATTTTTTTCCCCTCCAAATCAATCTCAAACCTTAGATCTTATAGATCCAACGGTGATCTTCACCCCTCCCGTACCCATCCTCCCAATAATCTTTTATCATTTCGCCCCTTCGTTAATGCATCTCCACATAGTTGATCTACCTCTCGATCCAACGACACCATGACGTTTTGCGCCCATTCTTTTCTTGCCCTCCAAAACCACTGCTGCTGGAGTGGTTTCTATTGGACCGTGTCACTTACAGACACCGTATCCGTTCCCTCGGGGAAAAACCATTTACCACCCATCTCCTTTGTGAATACACTGCGATTTTACTTGCCATTAATTTTCCCCTTGCTTCTTAATCCATTTAACATGGTTTTTATTTTTACGCGTTTTTCTAACTCTGTTGCATTATTCCTCTCTTTGCCTTTGCTCGACATCCCATCAAGAGCTTGAAGCGATTCAAAACCAAATAATACGAGTTTTTTGTTTAATTATTTTTTGTTTGTTTTAGGTTTAATGACAGTAATCATAAAATCCATTTCACAGTCAAAGAAAGTGACAAAGGACTGAGGATGACGATACTTAGGGCATAATCATGTAGAAAAAGGATCCACAGGGTTAAAATTCCAGGTCTAATCAATGTATCATGAACATCGGTTAAATAGTCAAAACCCTCCAGTGCAGAAAAAATAAAGCTACTTGTACAGCCAACAATGAAGACAGAGATAAAAGGTTAAAGTCATAAGCCCGAAGATCAAAAGACTTAATCTAAAGATTAAAGGTTAAAGATACAGTTTGAAGAATAAAGATGATCAAAGGAGGCCTAAAGCCAAATCAGAGGCATAATCAGTGTTTAAAGCATCAAAGATAGACAGATCAGCAAAAGACTGCCTCTAAATGCTACATGAGTGAGGCAATTAATCCTCAGAAAGACTAAAAGTGCCACCTACAGGCCTATTTACTCAAAAAGGCATACAATCTTAGATGCACAGTCAGAGATATTTCCAAAAGACATCTCAGACGTTATTTCCAGCCTACCCAAAAGCCTCAAAAGTCAACAAAAGTGACTGAAGTTGATGAAACTTAATGTAAAAATCAATTAGCAGAGTTGAAACCTTAGATATATTCTCTCTTAGGCTTCCCAAAGGCCGAGAAGCATTTACTCTGTATTAATTGAATAATCAAATCTTTCTTTCACTCCACCTCCTCAATTACCTATATATATCATATGAGGAGCCTAGTATTATTGTTGGTTGCTGGCATTTGAACTCCTTGTAGTTGTACATATTCTGGTTGGACATTAAGAAGAAATTGAAGTTTTGGAAGATTGATGATGTTTTGACATGTTTTGTTAATGAGAAGGCTCTATCATTGGATCCCTAAGCTTGGCTGTTGGTGATGCATTCTAATCTTTTAATGTTTTTCCTATTTTCCATTCTGTTTCATCATTTCTTGCTTGCAGTAGAGTAAAATGCTTAGGCTAATAAATGTCTCCTAGAAGCACCTTAGGCCTGTTTACTCTTCACTACCTTTATGTTTTCATCTGCTGGAGGTTTTATTGAGTAGTTTAACTTCTTTTCAACCCTTAAGATTGTTCATTTCAGAAATAGTTCAAACAGTTGTTTTCAAGAATGATTTATGGTTTTCCCTGCTTACTTGCTACCACTTGAAAATTGTTTCTGAAGTCTCCCTTTAAAGTACCATTTTTTACAGTTTTCCAGAGAGGTCTGTTTTGATCATACCCTTTGTTCTTGCTGAGATAATTGTGTTGAAGGTCTTTATAATTGTAGTCTTAGATGTCTAGGAGTTCCCTCTTCTATGAATGCAGTTATTTGTGAAAATTTTATGTTTTCTTATCCTTGAATATGAAATATTTGGATGAAATAGAGTGTTCCTCAACTCCTAGATTTCATTTGAAAAGTTTGTCTTGAAATTGTTATTTGTTGAAGTTTGGTTTCTAGAACTTACGGTTAGCCCTGTCTATGGAATTCCTCTTCATGTTCTGATAATTTATTAAGTCCCTTTGTTGGAGGTACATATAATTAAGGATTCTTAAATTCCCTTAGTTCTATACTTCTCCTTCTAAATCCTTAATTTCCATTTCATTTCATCCACCAAACCCAAGATCCACTGGCCAAGTTATATTTTCCCTTTGATATCCCATATCCATTGATTGAGTTTGTTATAACTTCTTCTTGACTCCATTTCCCAATGGCTCTGATATTTCCCCTTTCTATCTATGTTTCCTAGATCATTCATGTCCAATCAACCAAACCCAAAATAAAAAAATTGTACTTAATAACTAGCCTAAAATAAACCCTTTACAAGAAAACAAGTCATATCCTCGAAAACAATTGAGAGATCCCTCTCTGAGACTAGGAGGGCTAGATCCTAGAGCTCTAAAGATTGGTTTATATATATTCTTGTCATTTGGTTTGCCAATCTGCTAAATCACTGGACTCCAACATCTCGACGATCACGGTGGGACTCTGAGTTCATAGTTGCCTAGCAAGCTCTTGTAGACTCACTTAGTCCTTCAATAACCATAGAAACTTAGAAAAACCCAAAAAAAAATCAGATTGGTTTCATAATAAACATTGGTGGTGGACCATAGAATATTTTACCTCCAAAAGAGCTAAAAATTTCCACCTAGAAACTCCACTATCCTCCAGCAGGCCTATTACTTCACTAGTCCTTGTAAACTCCCTTGGGAATGCATTGAGCAAACCCAATCATACTGTTGGTGGATAGTAAAGTTCAAATCTTCCACCTAGTGATTCCACAATTCTCAAAAGAAATAATGACTCCACTCGTAGAAGACTCTGAACTGGTTGAATAGATACAGTGACCTCTTTTCTGATTTACAAACATGATTCCAAGGATACAACGAAGATATGTCCCAATGAGTAGAGATCATATCCCTTGGTTCCCACATAAGATGCCCCAGGTGAATTGGGATGAAAACCTTCATGTTTTTCAAGGTGAAGAGTTTGATGACCCTTTGTTACATCTCATCAAATTTCATATACATGTGTGGTGGTTAAAGGTGGAATGGCATGAAGACTTTCTTATGAAAATGTTCATGTTGACATTAGAAGGAAAGGCAAGGGAATGGTATGAATGGCTGAGGACTGGTAGTTTGTTTTCTCTAAGAGACCTCCACATAATATTTTATGATCATTATAAGGAAAAATCCCTGTATCTATCATTGGATGGAAGTTGTTGTAATCAATCCGAGGACATCATAGAATACCTTGCAGGCATTTATGATGATTTGGCAAATTGGCAGCCTAAAGATCTCATAGCGGCCATCCATGAATTTAATACCCAAGACAATTATCATAAAAACCTAGATGAATTAGTTGAGGAAGAAATGGATCAAGAAACATAACAAAATCCTCAGGATCCAACTGAAAACATAACTAATAAATATTCATCACCCCTTTTAACTGAGGCTCAAGAAGACATCCAACCTCAAATTCAGTCTCCACAAGAGATAGAGAACCGTTGTACTTCTGCTAAAAGAAACACGGAAACATCCCCTCCTTTGACAGAAGAATAAATCGATCAGATTATCAATAAACAGTCAGCCTCTAAAACTTTTTATAAAACAAACCCTCTTGCCCATTCACCTAATGAACTTTGTTGTAAAAATTTATAAAGTTCCCTTGTAGATCAGAATAAAGAAAGACCTGCTGATAATCCAGTATGTCTGATTGGTGACATTACTTACATTAATGATTTTCCTAATTTTTACTTGTCTGATGATGAGGTTCTCCAAATAGAAGTTGATATTGCAGGATCATCATTAATTTATTCATGGGAGGAAGATCAGTTCCACCAACTCTCAGAAAGTAATGAGCCAAAACATGCTATTTATCATACTGATGAAGAAAGCTTTAAAAATGCAGAAGAGGGAAAAGAAGCTTTTAATATTTGCTCTGATTCATTGCAACTCATCAGTAACATCTTTCATGTGATTGGGAATCAACAGCCTTTCACCTCAAAGTTTGAGGAGGAAAACAATGAAGAACTTCTTAAGCCAGTTGAAATTAAAGAACCTTCTCCTGAAAGGGTTGAGGTAATCAAAGAGACCCCTACTCAAGAATATAATGACCTCTTCACAAAGTTCATTCCACTAAATCAGAACATACCAGGACTGCAAGAGGACAACACTACAGTATATGATGAGTCCTCTAGTTCAGATGATAATGAAGATGAGGAAGAAATTATTTCTCAAAAGAATCTTAACCTTGACCCAATGGAAGAAGAAATAATCCTGGTTGAAACTTACCTGTCAAACACTCCCAACCAGGTATTATTTCAAGACCCCTTTTCTCATTTCTTGAATACATTTGAAGAGGGAATAAATGTTGTTAAGAGGAGTTTATTGCCAAGTGTAAAAAAAAATTTAGCCATGCTGCTAATAAACAAGTGAGATGGGAGTGGCCATTTTGTTTTTCCAGCATGCTCAAGGAGATGAGCAAAGAAAAATCATGGAATCATCTAATTGATTGGATGTATTGTAAAAGAGAGTTCATTAGCTAAAATTATAAATTTTCCAAGTTAGATTAGGTTAGATAGGAAAGCAAATCAGCTCAGCCTTTGAGCATCTTTTTAGTCTTAGAATGTTTTGAAAAAATGAAAATACAAAAAACAATAGAAAAACATAAAAGAGGGAAGATTGGTAAAAGAAGAAAGGTACAGCCCCATACCTAGAAAGAGAATTTTCTAAAAGTGTGCAAATCTAAATTCCACTGCTAATCCAAAATAATATCTTGTTCAGCTATCTAGCCTAATCATGGTTGAACATGCTTTAAATTTATATTTATAAGTTAGTAGAAAATTTGATTGATAAAACATTATTTCAAACTTAACTTATTAAAAGAAAAATAGATTATGATAGAAAAGAATGGTTCAAACAAACTCAAAATCTGAACCAAGAAAGGGAAAAAGATAGCTCTAAACAGATCAAAATTTGAGTCATAAGAAGAAAGAAGGACGTTCTTAGTTTTCAGATCTTAAGCCTTCAAAAATTTTGTTTTAAATTTATGCAAATAAAGTCTATGTGCAGCTTGTACATATAGCCATAGACACCATAGAAAATCAGACAGTTTAATCATGGTTTGACTGTGTCTTAAATTTCTGTTTTAGAATATAGAGAATAAGATCTGTCATACAGGTTAATATTGACAGATGGTAGCTTAGGTAGAGAATTTATGAGTTCAACTGTTTAATCTGAACTCATGGAAGAATTAAGGGTATAAATATATTAGTTTTCTTGCTTTCAATAAAAGAATAAAATCTTGATGTTAAAGGTTTGCAAGTCCAAGTGCACCTCATGAAGAAAAAATGTTAGGAAGTAGGCTGTGTAGGTAGAATGTTTAGAAAAAATTATTTTTCTGATACATAATACAGATCATCTTTTTAAGCAGCATGATCAAAGAAGAAAATGTTGTCAAAATGAAAAGGCACTGGTCTACTTTCCAAAGATTTAGCTTTGAGATTCTTGACACCTCCAAGGAGCTGCCATGCCCAAGTGGAGCCATTGTTAGCCATCAATAAAATTTTGTCATAACTGATGATGGCTAAAACAGATATTTAGTCTTCAAGAAAAAAATTTCATGCGAAAATTTGTGACTTCTTGAAGCCTCTTTGTGTTCTTTATCCTTAAAATATCCATTCCATTAAAAACTTCACTCAAATCTTCAAAAATAACCCTACTGATTCAAAAGAAAATTGTTCCTAACCCCTCATTTCATTCATTTTATCCTTCACCACAAGTGTTCTTTCCCCCCCTTAAAAGGCCCATTTTTCCTTTTACCTTATCCTCCATTCCCTAAAAAATTCCCCTTAAACCTTGTAAATCTCTTTTAAAAAGTTTAAAACCCCTTTTTTTTCTTCTATCGAAACCTCTAAAAAGCTAAAAAACCCACTTTTTTGGCCTTTTTTCTAACTTTTTCATAAAAAATGCCTTAAGAGCTTTTTGGCTTAGGCAATAACCCCTTTTCTGCCGTAAAAATATGCCTTACAACTAAGTTCTAAGCCCATCGGCCATCACACATCAGCATTCCTCGTTTCCACTCCCCAAACTTCTTTTTCCCCCGCCGATGCGATTTCCCGGTTTAAAATCTCCACCGTTGATCTTATTTTCGATTCGACGGTCTTCATCGCGTTGCGCCATCACATCAGCCATCGCCATCGGCGATCCCACTTCCTTTTCTCCCAGACCCCTACTCTTTCGATATGCCAATTCGCCGATAAAATCTAGACTGTTGATATTCCTCAGATCTGATAGCTACAACTCCATCGCATCGGTGCATTCCCCTTTTCCCTTCCTCTTTTGGTTTCCTGCTGATCAAATCTGGACCATTAAGCTTCCTCAGATCTGATGATCTGCGCTGCATCGCACTTCAGCATTTTCCTTGGCAATCCTTTTCGTTCTCCACCGATGGTCCCGTACTGATAAGATCTCCACCATCGATCCAGATCTCGATCGGACGACCCTCCATCCATCGCACTTCATCACATCGATGCTCCCGCATCGCAAATCCAAAAACCTTGTTCCTGAACCCTCTTCTCCTCAAATCTCCAATTCCCCGATACAATCACAACTGTTGATCCTACTGATCCAACGGTTCCCACTAATCCCTTCCGCCACTCTTATAAACCCCTTTTCCCATGTAAAATCCCCCTCTTCTAAAGTAAAAACATTTCTGCCCTTTGTATAAAAGTGGGCCCTCCCTCTCTCATATTTATTCCCCCTCTGAATCAATCTAAACCATAGATCTTATAGATCCAATGGTGATCATCACCCCTCCCATTACTCATCATCTTGACAATATTTTATCCTTCCACCCCTTCGCTAGCAAATCTCCACCGTTGATCTACCTCCCCCCCCTAGATCCAATGGCCCATAAGCGTTTTCACGCCCGTTCTTCCCTTGCCGTCCAAAACCCATTTTCAATGAAAAAATGGTGGTTTTTGTTGGACACGTGTCACCCAGAGACCTGTATCACATTCCCTCAGGGCAAAACCATTTACCGCCCATCCCTCGTGTGAATACCACTCCAATTTTCTGCAAAACTACTTTTCACCACTTCGCATCATAATCCAATTTAAAAACAATATTTTCCTTCCCCCATGGATTTTTCCAACTCCACTACATTCTTCACTCCTTTGCACTGCTCCGACATCCATCCCGAAGCCTTTGAAGCAATTAAAACCATATAACGCAGGTTTTTTTTAATTATTTATTGTTTGCTGCAGGTTTAATGGCGATAATCATAAAATCCATTTCACAGTCAAAGAAAGTGAAAAATGAATGAGGTTGACGATCCTTAGGGCATAATCACGCAAAAAAGGGATCCACCTGGTTAAAATTCCAGGTCTAATCCATATATCATGAACATTGGTTAAATAGTCAAAACCCTCCAGCGCAGAAAAAAGAAAGCCACCTGTACAGCCAATAATGAAGATAGAGATAAAAGGTTAAAGTCAGAAGCCCAAATATCAAAAGACTTAATCTAAAGATTAAAGGTTAAAGACACAGTTTGAAGAATAAATATGATCAAAGGAGGCCTAAATCCAAATCAAAGGCCTAATCAGTGTTTAAAGCATCAAAGATAGACAGATCGGAAAAAGATTGCCTTTAAATGCTACATCAATGAGGCAACTAATCTCGAGAAAGACTAAAAGTGCCACCTACATGCCTATTTACTCAAAAAGGCATACAAAATTAAATGCATAGTCAGAGATATTTCCAAAAGACAGCTTGGAAGTTATTTCTAGCCTACCCAAAAGCCTCAAAAGTCAACAAAAGTGACTAAAGTTGATGAAACTTAATGTAAAAATCAATTAGCAGAGTTAAAACCTTAGATATCTTCTCCCTTAGACCTCCCAAAGGCCGAGAAGCATTTACTCTGTAATAATTGAATAATCAGATCTTCCTTTCACTCCACCTCCTCAATTACCTATATATATCATATGAGGAGCCTAGTATTATTGTTGGTTGCTGGCATTCGAACTCTTTGTAGTTGTACGTAGTCTGGCTAGACATTAAGAAGAAATTGAAGTTTTGGAAGATTGATGATGTTTTGACATGTTTTTTGTTAATGAGAAGGCTCTATCATTGGATCCCTGAGCCTGGCTGTTGGGGATGTATTCTAATCTATTAATGTTTTCCTATTTTCCATTTTGTTTCATCATTTCTTGCTTGCAATAGAGTAAAAAGCTTAGGCTAAGAAATGTCTCCTAGAAGCACCTTAGGCATGTTTACTCTTCACTGCCTTTATGTTTTCATCTGCTGGAGGTTTTATTGAGTAGTTTAACTACTTTTCAACCCTTAAGCTTGTTTATTTCAGAAATAGTTCAAACAATTATTTTCAAGAAATATTTATGGTTTTCCCTGCTTACTTACTACCACTTGAAAACTGTTTCTGAAGTCTCTCTTTAAAGTACCATTGTTTACAGTTTTCCAGATGGTCTGTTTTGATCATACCCTTTGTTCTTGCTGAGGTAATTGTTTTGAAGGTCTTTATAATTGATTCTTAGATGTCTAGGAGTTCCCTCTTCTATGAATGCAGTTATTTGTGAAACTTTTATGTTTTCTTATCCTTGAATATGAAATATTTGGATGAAATAGAGCATTCCTCAACTCCTCGATTTCATTTGAAAAGTTTATCTTGGAATTGTTATTTTCCGAAGTGTGGTTTCTAGAATTTATGGTTAGCCCTGTCTATGGAGTGACTCTTCATGTTCTGATAATATTTTAAGTCCCTTTTTTGAGAGGTACATATAATTAAGGATTTTTAATTACCTTTAGTTCTACTTCTCCTTCTAAATCCTTAATTTCCATTTGATTTCATCCACCAAACCCAAGATCCACTGGCCAAGTTAGATTTTCTCTTTGATATCCCATGTCCATTGATTGAGTTTCTTATAACTTCTTCTTGACTCCATTGCCCAATGGCTCTGATATTTCCCCTTTCTATCTATGTTTCCTAGATCTTTCATGTCCAATCAACCAAACCCAAACAAACAAACTTGTACTTAATAACTAGCCTAAAATAAACCCTTTATAAGAAAACAAGTCATATCCTTGCAAACAATTGAGAGATCCCTCTCTGAGACTAGGAGGGCTAGATCTTAGAGCTCTAAATCTTGGTTTATATGTTGCCTTGTCATTTGGTTTTCCAATCTACCAAATCATAGGACTCCAACATATCCCATTGGCAAGAGATTATTGGATCATTAGAGCACCATTTTGAGATCTTGGCATGTGGCCAACTATGTTCTAAACCCTACAGCGCAATTTTACTTCTCGATCTGTGTTTTTCCCATAGGTGTTGTTGCAGGGCCTTTTGGCTTACCATCTGGAGAGTTGGTTTTCAAGTGTTGGTGATCTGCCCTTCACTTTGGAGATCCATTGGAGGGATCATTATCTTGTTTCATATCAGATCAAATCCAATTCTAGATCTGAATATTTCTGCAGATCTGCAGTCTAAAAACTCAGATCTCCAAGTTGTACGTGGTGTAATGTCAAAAACCCCAAGGGGATTCTGAAGAAGAGCCAATATAGTGTATGGATCTATCATAGATCTTATTTTTCATGCATTTGTTTTCTCTAGATATTAAGTGTAATCAACAGTTTTTTGCAGCTAATAAAATAACACTGTCAAGCTCTTTTCAGTCTTAATACATGGTTGCAACACCTCTTTTTTAGGGTTTTCTTCTATTGGAGACTTCTATTTCCTATTGTACATCATATGGGCCTCATTGTACATCTAATTTTCTGTTGTAAATGTTAAATAAGAGTCTCCATATTGGCTTCTTACTCTTACTTTGACGATCTACATTATGTTTCATGCATATATGTCTTGTATTGCTGCATTCCCCATTTGGGAATATTATAGTGGTATCAGAGAATCATCTTGGCACAGCTTGTGATTCCTAAGAAGCCAATATATCTTCTGAAGATGAAGAACCTCTTATTGACAAAGAGAAGAGGTATCTAAAGAGAAGACAAAAGAAGAAATTTGGTTACACCAATGACAATGAAGACGAGGGTAAAGCCTTTGTATATAGAAGTGAATAAGAAGAAAAGGATTTTCCTAAGATCCTTTTAAGAGCCATGCAAGATCTTGCTAGTGAGATAAAAGAGATGAGATTGGATAGAATCAAAGGATCCCCTAAAGGATTTCATCTTGGAGAAATCCCTGGCATGTCTCACCACTGGAATGATCAACCACTACATCAGCCACAAGTTTCCCAACACTCTACCTGCCTACCTTTTTGGTTGTGGTAAATGAAGGGCTTCAAGATCAAGAATCCCTTGAAGACTATTTTGAAGAATATGAGTCTCAAAATCAAAGATTCAAATATCACTTGAGTATTCAGGATTTTTTTCACCTCAAGGACAAAAGAAGACTAGGGCATCATCATAGAGGTGGTGGATTCATTCATAATCATGATCGACATCACTCTATGGGCATATTATTTTTACCCAACTTTGATGGGTCATAAAAGTGTTCCGCCAAAGCATGGGTAGAAAAACTTGACATCTACTTTCAGTTGAACAAGGTTCTAGAGATGGAGACTATCATGATTGTAGCGCTGCACTTTGAAGATGAAGCACATGATTGGTGGTTCCATGGCTTGTCTACATTGGGTAATTTCAATGTGAATACTTATTCAGAGTTCCCTAGAAGGCTGGTAGAAAGATTTGATTGAAGAGATCCAGAGGCACCATTCATGAGCCTTGGAAAGTTGAAATAATCAGGTAATACAAGATCTTACATTTCTGAATTTTTAAGATTATCTGTTATGGTTCCTTATTTGTCTGCAACAAGAAAGGTGTACATGTTCATTGATAGATTAGATGAACCTCTTCATGGGTTTCTTAAGTCTACCAAGACCACTACCCCATGTGATGCTATTGAAAGGGCTAGAGACCTTCAAGATGCCTTGCCAAAATAAAAGGCAAGCTTTCAGCATAAGCCCTCTTTTCCTTCAAAGGGCAAGGAAGAAAAATTTGCTCCTTCCAAGGAGAGCTCATACAAGAAGCCTCTTAATTAAGAAGTAAGGAGAGATCTAAGAAAAAGGAAGCTATACTTCACTTGCCAAGAATCATGGGCACCTGGACATAGATGTCCTGCTAGAAAAGCACATTACATAAAGGTCTTCTTAGATGTTGAGGAGGAAGAATAATATGAACCAAGAAGATGTCACAGCACTGACACTGGAGGAGGAGAGATAAAACCATCAGGAGAGGGGATGGAGAATTTGTTCCTATTGGAGGGGCTCTTACGTATTTGAAAGGAGTACGTAAGTACATAACCTTAAGAGTTCAAGGTTCCATCTTGAATCAAAGGGTCTCTGTTATGATTGACAGTGGGGAAACCCACAATTTCATTGATGTCCATCTAGTGCAAAGGAGGGCAATACCCACTAATACTTTTGAGGGATTCTCTGTTTTGGTCCCAGGAGATATAAAAATACAATGCATGCATTATGTCCCATCAGTTTAAGTCACCATGGGAAATTATACTTTGGTTGATCACTTCTTTGTGGTTGACATACTTGACACCAATGTGATTTTGGGTGTTCAATGGTTGATTACATTGGGGAAAGTCACCACTGATTGGGAGGCTTTGAAAATGGAATGGGTGGACAAGAAGAGTGGTGAAACTAAAATTATCAAAGGCATGCATACATACCCCTCACATACCACTTCCACACAAATATCAGAGATGGATTTGTGCAGTGGAAGCAAAGGCATTACACTGCCATCTATCATTTTTATGAGGTTGCTGCATGGGACACTCTTATCTATTGGAAAGCCACCTGGGAGGCCACCTAATTCAGTTTTTGTGGGAGATCTCTCACCACATGATGCTCCAAATTCAGATGCAAGAGGGATGGGAGCATTGGAATAAAATAATAGAGCATTGGGAGGCTTGGGTAGCCTCAAGGAGGAGGGAGATATTCTTCCCTTATCATCATCTCCCACTCTCATTTCTGATTCTGCATTTTGGGAGGAGAAGAATGGAAGGAATGGCCTTCCAACATATACCTTTGGCATGGGAGATGTCAAGGAGGAGAGCAACAACATGATGGAAATTTTTGTTGATACATCATCAGTGCTATCATTGTTGGGAAATTTAGATCCATATTGGGAATCCCAACTGTTGGTGGATTATTCCAAGGATCTTCACACTTGTATGATAGTTGATGACCAGCTTCATGAATAGGGATATCTAGTCCATGAAGGATTCATCTATCATCATGGTAGGATCTTATTGTCTAAAGCCTCCAAGCTCAAGGAGAAGTTGCTACAAAGGGCCTACAAAGAGTTATGTTTCAGCCTCACCTATTCCACGAAGATCTACAACATCATCATGATAAGATTTGAATGGGAAGGCTTTGGAGGAGAACTACCTCAGAATTTTCAAGAATGCATGAACCATGTGGGGTTGGGACAACAATATGACTCTATGAAAGAGTTGTTTCAGCGATCTCTTCCTTCTTTTGAGAGAGGAAATAGATCTATGCACCACTCCATTTGTATGAGGAGGATTGTTGGTGAAGAGCATGCTCATGTAAAACATGTTTATCTTATGATTGTATACATTCTTTCACCATGTTTATGCAGGCCATGAATCCCAAGAGGAGTATTGTATCTTGTAAACTATATGGCCAACTTTGGACCACACAAATTTCTGAATTTTTCCACTCCCTTGGTGGACAACGAGAGATTTTTCATCATGATGGGTGCTTTCCAAAGGCACCAAATATATCTCACACTTTCAGCCATAGTGAGATAACATGGGCAGCAAGTAAGTGGTGGGAAAACCACTTACCACATCTAAATCTGATGCAAGAAGGAGATGCACTACACTGGTTCCACATGTGGGACTATGACCCACCCCCATATGGACAAATTTCTGTTTATATGTTTGTTTTTTTATCCCATACATTGATGACATACTTGTACTTTTTATGGGATTGTATGGAGGGAGGATGGGAGGTATGCATGTACCTTATGGGATGGAGACTCTCTATGTGTCTTATGCTACATGTTTTAGGGAGAGAATTGCGCCAGCGATGTTTGTTCATTTGAGATATTGTCTCCTTATGGGATGGACTATTTACATCTCATGAGAACCTTGGAGGAGAAATTCATGGAGGGATGGATTGGTGAACACTTAGCTGATGGAGGAAGCTTATTTCATGATGGTGTCACCAATGGAGGAGGAGAAGAGTTGCAACACTCACCTTATCAATTGCTTGAGGACAAGCAACATTTTGGAGGGGAGGACTGTAATATTCCCAATTAGCCCTAAGCTAACGGGAATATTTATTTTTGTTTTACTTTTTTGTTTCAAGAATAAAAATGTAAAGGAGGTTCATAAAACTCCTAAACAGTAAATAAATCAATGCCAAATGTGAAAAAGGATAAATCTTGGCTATATAAGCAAGCACCCTTAGGTGTGAAAGGGGCTGGATATTTTGACTGGGTCCACCATGACAAAATCTATAGCATTGTCTTGGAGGAGTGGCCATCAATGAGGCATAGCGCAGTTTTAGATGGAGATGACTTGTGTGAAAGAAGATATTTCATTGAAGGTGGTTTAGGGTTTACAAGCTCTTAACTTATAAAAGGAAGAGGATGGTAGCATGAAAAGGTTGTTGAATGATATTGGTTTTCTAAAATATTGTCTGTTTATACATACAACTTTCTTTGGTTGTTTAGCCTAGATTGAAAATTTTGTTTAGCATTGGGTGTTCCTGATCGGGAATCCCACCTCTACCCACTGAGTGGCTCTTGAGAGAGTCTTGTATTTCATATTCCACTATCTGGCTTGAGGCCTGTTAGCCCCCCTATGAAATTCTTGACAAGCAAGCTGGGGGCTGGATTGTTTTGGAGCCTTCAAGGAATGCCTTTCCCCTGAAAACCCATCCTCCTTGAAGTCTCTTTGTGCTATGCCTAATGCAAATACCCCCTTTTTTGACCTTTCTTCTATTTGCCCAAATTCCCTTCGAACCTTCCTAAGTTATACCTTCTCCCTCCTAAACACTCCTACGCCCTTTGTTTGTGCCCGAACCCCCTTATTTCCCATATCGTTAGTCTTTGATGGCCCTAAAATGCATTAAAAATGTGCAAAAAATCATATATTTTGTATATTGGGCCCTAACCCCCTTCGGCCATAGCCCCGCACCCCGTTCCTCCATGAAACCTCGCACTGGAACCATTCGCTAACCCCGAAGGCACTGTCCCTTTGTTCATCGGGTGCGATTACAGCCGTCAATCTATACAGATTGGATGGCGACCGTGTCCTCCGCACTCCATTTGTTTTCCCGTTATATCCTCCAAGCGCGCCATCACTGTCCATTTCCATGAAGATCTAACGGCCCACAGTTCTCCCGTCGGTGGTCCCCTCCCGTGCACTGTTCCAAACCCGCCGGCTTCCATTGCACTGCTTATGCGCGGCAGGCGGTTTCTCTCCAATGCCCAGCGATTCCACTCATCGCGCGCCGCGTGTCCTTTGTACGACGGCAAAACCGCCATCCCATTGTGCATTAACTTCCGACTCAAGATGCCCCGCGATATTGCCGAGGACCGTTGGATCTCCGATCCCCCATCCAACGGTCATTACTCATCGAAGCTGCGCGCTGCGTAACTCCCGATCATCGCACTCGATGGCCCACCATCTGTCATCCTCCACCGTCGATCTCCACCATGAATGACGGTCCAGATTTGTTTACTCACCGTTGACCATTCCTTATCGCCTGGGCTCGCCACGTCACCACCACGTGTGTCCACCGTACACCCATTCATTCTGTCGCATATAACTTTCAAAGTCAGGTCTTTTAAGGTTATTTTGTTCAAAACGTTTTCTATTGCAGTCCGCCATCTTTCCCGTTTTCCACTTTGGACTACGTTCTTTTTCCACAGTTCATCGTTATTCCACCATGGCACCATTCTACACGACCCTCCTCATCGTCTCCATTGTGTCCGCCACCCTAGTGTATGTTTTCTTAACCAGTTTTCGTATCTTGCAGGGTTTGCAACAGTTAATGACCGCCATGATCGCCCAATTTTCTGTGCAGCGGCCCAGAAGTGTAGAGAAGCCTTGTACCTAGATATATTTAATGAAAAATGGCCCGGGAAGGTGAAGACAGGACGTTCATTAAAAAGAACAGGGTTTAAACTCTATGGAAAAGCTCCCGGAACCATTAAAGCTCGAGCTAACTTGATAGAAGCAGAGATGGAGCGGAAAAGTGTTTCAGTACATAACAAAGAGATTAAGGCACACCAAAGAAAATATTGAGCCTTAAATCTGCAGTTTAAAGAGGCAAAGCACCAGTTTGAAGACCCCAAGGATCGATCAAAGGTCCTGAACACAAGTAAAAGGTAACATCAGGGTTTATTCGTCAGCAGAATGTTTTTCCTCATCAAGTAAAGGGCGTCCATACAACTTTATTTAACACCCTATCCCTAAAGGAATTTCCACCCTGACAACAGTTCAAAACCACTAGAGCATTTATATGACAGACTTCTCAGTAGTTTATTTTATTTTTGTTCAAATCACCAGGAGTACCATAGCCGAAACACGTCAAAGTCATATCCAAAAGAAGATCACTCTTTCATAAAGGGGTGACAGAGATTAAAGGCCCCGCGTTCAAATAGAATGGATTTTGGCCCCTTTCGTTTCAAGGGGTTAATACTGCATTTAGTTCTTCACCTACCTCTTCTGTTTCTCTTCAGCTATAAAACTCAGAAAGAAATATTGTATTGGTTGTTGATTGGATATCAGTAGAGTGCAAGCAGTTCTCTTGAGACAAGTTCTATGTGTATAGTTGTAAGATAGGCTGAGGAAAATGTATTAAGACTGAATGACCAAGCTATTGGCCATGTTGTACCTGATTGGTGTTGATGTTTAATATGATAAGCACATTTCATTGGATCCTGATCTAAAGTTGCAGTGATGTTTTTCTATCTCTGTGTTTATTTCCATTCATTACATTTCATCTGGCTCGCATTAGAAATTTGGCATAATATTCACCCTTGTTAGGTGCCTTATGTTGCTGCTCTCCCAGTCCTTTATGTTTTCTTCTTAATGTGTTTATCTAAAGATTGATTTCAATTGATTTAACTAGTGTAGTGGATGTTGTTGCCTACTAGCTGATGTATTAATTAACGGAATCAGTTTTAGATGTTCTTGTTAGGATTTAATGGAATGTGTTGAGAACACTGGGAGGTCTAGAACCCTGTATCTGCCTCACTAGGATCTTTCCATTCTGATTAAGCATTTCCAAGTTCCCTTGTGCTGCCTCTGATTTTGTCCAAGCAGGTCTAGAGTTAAATGACCTCTGACCTGATCTATAGATGGGATTAGTTGGTTCTCCCCCCTTCACTCTTGGTCCTTAATGTCCCATACCACCCTATCACTCTAGGATCCAAGGCTTTAGATGACTAGCCTGACTGAAAGCTTTCATATTGATAGCAAGTAAATCCTTTCTTGACTCCATTACCCAATGAACTTGATTTTCTCTGGATTATCTCTCCTTTGCCTAAATTTTTCTTTGCCCAGTCCTGCCTCATGATGAACTCTTCCTTCCTGATTCCCAACAACCAAAATATTAATCAAATAAACAAACCCTATGCATATAACTAGCCTAAAATCATAACTTCGAGCCTCAAAGACATACACTTTGACTCATATAGAGAGATCACTCTCTGGACCTAGAAGGGCTAGATTCTAAGGTCTAAAAGTGGTTCTGATGTTGTCTCGTCTTTTGGTCTTGCCAATCTGGCCAAAACACGGGAACCCCAACGTAATGGCGACTCCACTGGGGACCACTGAGTGCATTACACCTTAAGCATCCTTAAGCATTCAAAATACATACAATCTCTGGTTAGGTTGGCAATTTAACAGATTCTATCCTCACATCAACCTCTACATCATTTTTTTGCTTCCCCATACTCTTGGACGGAGTCTGGAAAGGGCCAGGTAGCCTCCAAATCTCACACTCTCTCTCAGGTGACACATCTGGTAAATGCCCTCCTAGTCAATATCTGGTTAGAGTTTGCTGTGTTGTGAAGATATCCTTGAAAGAGGACATCCCAAAAGCACTGTGGTGGACAGTGTACCCTCCCAAAACATCTCAAACCTTCCACCTGGTGACTCCAAGGCTCCATAAACGTTTCAAAGACTCCACTGGTGATCGGTAGGTCTACTGATTATCTTGGTTTCACATAAGACTCCACTGGGAGACTAGCCTTTTAAACAACATCAACCACAATAGGAAAATCAAGTAGGGTTAAGCTGCTTGGCTAAGAAACAACATTCTGGCTTTTAGAACCATCCACACAAGAGCTTATCCCAACCCCGACCCACCTGAAATAGTTGACAATCCGGAGAGTATCCTCAAGGGAGCTCCTACACTTAAAAGACTAACTATTTCCAGCCACATCCATAGAGCCAACTCTGCACCGGAAAACCTTACAACTTTATTAAACCCATTCCTTGACCTAGACCCTCCAAACAATTTACCAAGGACTAGGTCATTCAATCATCTAGACCAGCCAGACCCTGAGTTTCACAGTTCACCATCTCAGAGTGGTCAACACACTAGAGACAGAGGAACCCCTCCATCTACACCACCTGATATCCATTTCATTCAAAACTTGAGGCTCTCCCACCCTAGATCTGCTCAACAAAATTCTGATGGTCCTAATATCCCTGTCATCCATATACCGGCTACTCAAGTTAACCCTGTACCCCATCAGAACATTATCATGGAAGCCTGGTATGCACCTCTGGTTTTACCTCAACCTTTGTTACCCTTACCCAATGATTATCGGTAAAAAATCCCACACTTCACTGCTAAAGAATCCATCACAGCCCAACAACATGTAGATAAGATGGAGGATTCTTTTGACTATATGGAAATTGATGATGAAACAATCAAAATGAGAATATTTTCCCAAAGCTTAGGGGGTGATGTAAAGAAATGGTTTAAAAGTTTACCTCCTGGCAGTGTCCAAGATCTCCCCGCATTATATCAGACCTTCATAAACAAATGGGAAGTTAAGGCAAACCCTCACCAGCTCTTAGCAGACTACATGAACCTTAAGAGAAATGTGGGAGAGAGTGTCCATGATTACACCACTAGATTCAATAGCATTTACAATGCTCTTCCTCCACACATGAAACCTCCATAAGGTATGGCCCTGGCCAAATACCCTGATGGGTTTGATGCTAACATGGCCTATGAGCTTAGGGATAAAGAGTACACCACATTGGAGGACATGCAGAAAGGAGAAGTGAACATAGAGGCAAACCTGATTGAGAAAAGAGCAAGACTGAGATCTGAGAAGAGGGTAACATATAGGGATGACACTGTAGCTTCCACTTCAGACCCAAATTATGATAGATTATCTAAAAACTTGGAAAGACTACAAAAAATGATGGAAAAAATGGTTGTCACAGTTAGCAGTCAGAACAGAAACCAGAACCAAAATCAGAACCAAAAATTTAGAAGAAACAACAACACGCCCAACAAACAGAAAGAATCAGATCAGCAAGTTATTCCCCCTTTCCAAAAAAATTTAGATGAAGATGAGGGAATCATAGAGGATTCTGAAGGGAATGCGATAAACATGTTTGAAACAGAAGACTCAGTCCTTAACTGTGATTTAGGGGAAGACCAGCCCTCACCTTCACACTGGGATGAGGAACGGTTAGAAACTGAAGATTACAGATTAGGATTTGAAAATGCCATGATGCAAGTCAGAGAGAAATATGAACTTAGGAGCAAAAGGAACCAAGAAAATTCCAAAACCGAGACTCCTGAGTTTACCATCAAGAAAAGACCTGATAAAACTTCTAAAGCATCTACTGTAAATAGCAAATCAGCAGCTGAAAGTTCTGGGAAAAACAAAGAAAAAGACAACCAGAAGAATGAGAAACAAGGTGAGCCCACTAGTAGTACTATCACTTCAGTTATTACTCCGGATACAATTGTTCCTAACCCTGTACATAATGAGAAACTACAAACCGATTCAGCCACTAAGGGAGTGGCTAACATAACAGAGTCGAGCATTTCCAAGAGTCAGTCCACTTTCAATTTGGAAAGTGAGATTGCAAAGATTAAAATCTCTGTCCCACTCTCTGAGCTGGCCAGTCAGAATGTATATAAAGGCCAAATTTTGAAAGCATTAAATTTAGGTGATAGTAGTGACACTGTAAATTTGAGTGATGATCGACCTGCCCTTCTGTTCGGTCCAAATATTGAGGGAAAGTTTCAGGAAGGGGTAGTTCCACCTTTCTATATCAATCTCAACATTCATGACAAAATACTCCATAATGCCATGCATGATTCTAGAGCATCACACAATTTAATGCCTAAGGTGGTGATGGAAATATTAGGCCTAGATATAACCCATCCTTACAAAGATTTGTATTCCTTCGACTGTAGCAGAGTAAAATGCCTAGGTCTAATCAAAGACTTGTGTGTAAGCCTCACCCAGATTCCTGCTAAGTGTATGGTCATGGACATGGTGGTGGCAGATGTGCCACCTAAATATGGCATTTTACTATCTAGATCATGGGGAGCCAAACTACATGGGACAATGCAGATGGATGGCTCATATGCCACTGTCCCTATATTTGGCCAACTTAGAAGACTGTATAGGGAGTCCCAAATGAAATTCCTAGTCAGTAGCCCCGAGAAGCCTG
The DNA here is from genome assembly GCA_034641835.2 of Pinus albicaulis. NCBI lineage: Eukaryota > Viridiplantae > Streptophyta > Pinopsida > Pinales > Pinaceae > Pinus > Pinus albicaulis. The sequence continues at coordinate 1,376,579,683 of CM076577.1, forward strand.
AAAACTCCCCTTTATACTCTGTGCATACAGATCTGGATTCATTCATCTTGTACAATGACCAATCCGTAGGAGAACCAGAATCAGGAAACAAAATCGCAAAGGACAACACCTAGCCCATGAACGTAAACATAATGGCTACTCTGGAGGAATACGATGAAGAAAACCATGGGGAGAGTACTCAAAGCGAAACTCAAAGTAAACAGAAAACACAATGCATTCAACCTATCAGTCACTCTCCTCAAACCTACCCACCACGCAAAGAACAAGACGATTCACAACCTAGCACAGACCCCACAACGCAATATAACGGCGAACCCCTATGGGAAATGAATTTTGATGGATCCTGTACTAGGAAAATTGCCAGAGCAGAGGTGCGGTTATGTGATGTAGAGAGTGATTATGCAGAGAGCCACGCTGTCAATCTGCACTTCAAATGCATGAATAATATTGCAGAATATGAGGCTCTTATCCTGGGCCTAAATCTGTTGAAAAATTTAGGAGCCCGTAGGGTAACTATGCTAGGAGACTTTGAGTTAATTATCAAACAAGTGAATGGTGAATACACAGCAAAACAACCTAGACTGAGGGAATATAGGAACGATGCCATGGATATATTGAAAAATTTCATGGAATATGAATTGGTGTTTGTTCCCAGGAGTCAAAACGCTATTGCTAACAGATTAGCTTGCCTGGCTAGTTCATATCCTAAGACTCCCCCTGACCAAAAAATCATCATTTATACCAAGTTTAGACCTGCAGTGCCAGACAACGAAAAATATTGGCAGGTCTTTGAAGGAGACAAACAGATTGAAGATTTTCTGATGGGCAGAAATGAGTTTGAATTTTCTGATTCCGACTCAAAATCTGATGACAGCTGCCCAAGTGAAGATCCCCCAGATGAACAAGAAACACCCTATAACATAGAGATAAACATCTTAAATGAAGAAATTGGAAATCCAACTGAAAAATGCGAAAACGTAGATAGCAAAGAGATAGAGGTGCTGCAGGCCAAAGACAAGAATATACCTAGAGGCCTAGCACCCTTGGAGGACCTTTTTGACTTTGATGATGTAGCAAAAAAACCCACTATAGAACATGCAGACTCTGATGTTGAAGAATGCAACATAGGCACTGAAGATAGACCCAAAATGATCAAACTGGCTAAGTCTATACCTGCAAACATGAAGAAAAAATACATTGACCTGTTCAAGGAATTCGTTGATGTGTTTGCATGGAGTTATGAAGACTTGAAGGCCTATGACACAAGCATAATACAGCACAAAATACCCTTGAAGGAAAATCATAAGCCTTTTAGACAAAAGCTCCGTAGAATCAATCTGAAACAATTGCCTGTAGTGGAAAAAGAGATTAAGAAGATGTATGATGCAGGCATAATAGTTCCTGTGAGGTTCTCTGATTGGGTATCAAACTTAGTGGCTGTGAGGAAGAAGACGGGGGAGATCAGATTATGCATAGACTTCAGAAATCTCAACAGAGCCTCACTAAAAGACAATTATCCTTTGCCTAGAATGGAACATATCCTACAGAAGGTAGTGGACTCAAAGAGAATCTCCCTGCTAGATGGCTTTTCGGGTTATAACGAAGTGTTGGTACTCCCAGAAGATCAACTCAAAATAGCTTTTACCACTCCATGGGGCACCTTCATGTATGTGAAAATGCCTTTTGGATTGATGAATGTTGGATCCACCTTCCAAAGAGCAATGGACATAGCATTCTCAGATGAGATAGGACACTTCATAGTTATTTACTTGGATGACTTGACAGTATATTCCAAAACTGAGGAAGAACATCTCAAACATCTGAGGAAAGTTTTCAAAAAATGTAGAAGGTATGGTCTGTCACTAAATCCTAAGAAAACCGGTTTTGGGCTGCAAGAAGGTAAACTTCTTAGTCACATTATATCTGATAAAGGGATTAGGATAGACCCGCAAAGAGTCGAGGGGATACTACAGATCACACACCCAAGAAACATCAAGGAGTTACAGTCCTTCATTGGAAGGATCAATTTCCTTAGGAGATTCATTCCCAACCTAGTTGAGCACCTTAGGAAAATGACTAACATGCTAAAGAAAGGTGCAGGAATTAAGTGGACTGTTGAAGCCAAGAAATCTTTTGAGTTAGTAAAACTTGCACTCACACAAGCCCCTGTCCTGATCAACCCAGATTTCTCAAAAGATTTTATGATCTTTTCATTTGTCTCCTACCGTGGCTGCAGTCTTACTGTAGAAATATTCAGAAGGTAATGAACAACGAATTTCCTTTTTCAGTAAGGCCTTAAGGGATGCACCCTTGAAGTACAACATTATGGAAAAGTAGGCCTATGCCCTAGTAAAGGCCTTAAAAGACTCTAGGGTGTACATTCTGCATTCTCACACCATTGCTTATGTGCCAAATATAGTGGTCAAAGATATCTTGTCCCAAGACCCTGATGGGAAAAGGGGCAAATGGATTGCTACTATCTTAGAATATGACCTTGAAATAATACCCACCAAATTGATCAAAGGTCAAGGCCTGGCCCAATTAATGGTTGAATCTAATCTGCAGGCCCTTGACATTAACATGGTAAATGCCTTAGATGGGCAGGAAGGATTGCCCCACCCAACTGTTGAGGAGAAGTTTCAGAACTCTCCTTGGTATTCCGATATCCTTTATGTGCTCACCAATATCAATACCCCTCCAGAACTGTCCAAAACTAAGGCCAGATTTCTGAAACTAAAAGCCAGTAAATAATTCCTTTTGAATGAAAAATTATACTAGAAAAGCCCAAACGGCCTATTGCTGAAATGTTTGCCTGAACCTGAAGTTGAAAGAATTAAATAAGAATTCCATGTTGGGGAGTGTGGAGGCCACTTGAGTTGGAAGGCCACTGCTAACAAGATACTCAGGGCTGGCTATTATTGGCCCACTCTCTTCAATGATGTCCATAAAATGGTAACTACCTGTCATAAATGCCAAATCTTTGAAGGCAGAAGAAAGCTCCTCCCCCTCCCTTTACAACCCATCACTGTAGAAGGTCCCTTCATGTAATGGGGCCTAGACTTTATTGGAGAAATACACCCTGCTTCTTCTGGACAACACAAATGGATCCTAACAGCCACAAAATACTTCACCAAATGGATAGAGGCTATAGCCACTAGGAATGCCACTGATTCTGTCATCATTAGGTTCCTAGAAGTCTTCATCCTATCTCGGTTTGGTTGTCCAAGAAAAATAATCACTGACAATGATGCTACTTTTGGATCCAAGAGAATGGTTGATTTCTGTCACAGGTATGGAATAGCACTTGGTCATTCAACTGCCTATTACCCTCAAGGTAATGGACTAGCTGAATCTTCAAACAAAAGCCTAGTGAACATCATCAAGAAGCTGTTAGAAGAGAACAAGAAGCCATGGCATAAGAATTTGGTGCACGTCCTGTGGTCTGACAGGCTTACAACGAAGAAGTCCATTGGTATGTCACCATTCTAGCTCATTTATGGAGCAGAAGCAGTTTTTCCTACTAGCCTTGGAGTGCCAGTGATTAAGCTTGCCCAGGAGATTCAGACAGAGAAAGACAGTATGGTGAGAAGAATTAATGAAACAATCCATCTTCAACAAACGAGGGAGCAGGTTTATAGCATAGCTATCAGAGTTCAGGAAAACATAAAGAGGCAGTTTGAAAAAAGAGCCAAAGCTTCAGATTTCAAAGTTGGGGACAAGGCTCTGAAATGGGATTCAAGGAGAGAGGACAAAGGTAAACATGGCAAGTTTGATAGTTTGTGGCAAGGTCCAAATATTATCCAAGCCACTGTGGGTCCTAATGCATTTTTCTTACAAGAACTTGATGGTACAGAGTTGTTTGGGGGTCCTGTCAATGGCAGGATGCTCAAGCATTACTTCTGCTGATTTTCATTTCCATTGTACATACCATTATAGTTTTTATTTTCAAAGAAAAGGAGAAAATGTTTCAAAAAAAAAATAAAGAGAAAAGAGAGGTTTAGAAATGCTCAAAACATGAACCTATAATGTGCAAAATACAAGCCCTAATAAGCCCATGCATTTTCCTGAGTAAGGGCCTACTCCAGACCAATTGGACGAGCAAGACATGTACGATGAACTTGGTCTGGAGTTTGCTCTTGCTCAGAAAAATTCTCAAGCTGGGGTTCACAAAAATATCCCACCTCAGTATCAGTCCATACAGGAAGTAAAGAAGCTGGTCCTAACATGCTCAAAACCTGGACCAGCAAAGGGAAAAGAAGGATCAGCTCTAACATGCCTAAAACCAGAGCTGAGAGGTAAAAGAAGTGATTCTAACAAGCTCAAAACTTGAGTCACAAAAATAAGAAGGATGCTGCAAGTTTCATATTTTAAGACTTCACAGTTTTGTTTTCTACAAAATTTCATCCATGTGCAACTGTTTTTATGCCCCGGATCCACAGCAAGTCAGACAGTCTAATCCTGGCTTGGCTGTTTTTCAATTGCTGTCTTAGAATATAGTGAAGAAACCTGTTGGACAGTTTAATCCCATCATGTAGTAGATTAGGTAGAGAATCAAGTGAGACCAACAGCCTAACCTGGTCTCATGGAGTAATAAGGGTAGATTTAGAATAGGTTTGTTTTATGTTTTCATGAATAAATGATGTAAAGGGTCTGCTAGTTTAAATGCACCCAAAAGGAGAATATTAGGACTGTAGTATGGGTAGGTAGTTTGGTTGGGAGAATTTTTTCTGCTGATGAATGTCTTCATATTGTGGCAGCTGATCTAAAGAAAAGGATGTGCTAAGCAGCAGGCATCTGGCCTACTCCAAATATCATTTCTGGTTTCTTGACTCCTTTAAGAAGAAGCCATCCCCATGTGGAGCCATTGTTAGCCCCCCTATGAAATTCTTGGCAAGCAAGCTGGGGGCTGGATTGTTTTGGAGCCTTCAAGGAATGCCTTTCCCCTGAAAACCCATCCTCCTTGAAGTATCTTTGTGCTATGCCTAATGAAAATACCCCCTTTTGACCTTTCTTCTATTTGCCCAAATTCCCTTCGAACCTTCCTAAGTTATACCTTTACCCTCCTAAACCACTCCTATGCCCTTTGTTTGTGCCCGAAACCCCTTATTTTTCATATCGTTAGTCTTTGATGGCCCTAAAATGCATTAAAAATGTGCAAAAAATCATATATTTTGTATATTGGGCCCTAACACCCTTCGGCCATAGCCCCGCACCTCGTTCCTCCATGAAACCTCGCGCCGGAACCATTCGCTAACCCCGAAGGCACTGTCCCTTTTTTCATCGGGCGCGATTACAACCATCAATCTGTAAATATCGGATGGCGACCATGTCCTCCGCAGTCCATTTGTTTTCCCGTTATATCCTCCCAGCGCGCCATCACCGTCCATTTCCACGAAGATCTGACGACCCACAGTTCTCCCACCGGTGGTCCCCGCTCGTGCACTGTTCCAAACCCGCCGGTTTCCATCGCACTGCTTATGCCCGATAAGCGGTTTCTCTCTAATGCCCAGCGATTCCACTCATCGTGCGCAGCATGTCCTTTGTACGACGGCAAAACCGCCATCCCATCGCGCATTAACTTCCGACTCAAGATGCCCCACGATATCGCCGAGGACCGTTGGATCTCTAATCACCCATCCAACGGTCATTACTCATCGAAGCTATGCACTACGTAACTCCCGATCATTGCACCCACTGGCCCACCGTCTGTCGTCCTCCACCGTCGATCTCCACCATGAATGATGGTCCAGATTTGTTTACTCGTCGTTGACCATTCCTCATCACCTGGGCTCGCCACGTCACAACCGCGTGTGTCCACCGTACACCCATTCATTCTGTCGCATATAACTTTCAAAGTCGGGTATTTTAAGGTTATTTCGTTCAAAATGTTTGCTATTGCAGTCCGCCATCTTCCCTGTTTGCCACTTCGCACTACATTCTTCCGCCACAGTCCATCGTTATTCCACCATGGCACCATTCTGCACGACCCTCCTCCTCGTCTCCATTGTGTCCGCCACCCTAGTGTATGTTTTCTTAACCAGTTTTCATATCTTACAGGGTTTGCAACAGTTAATGACCGCCATGATCGCCCAGTTTTCTGTGCAGCGGCCCAGAAGTGTAGAGAAGCCTTGTACCTAGATACATTTAATGAAAAATGGCCCGGGAAGGTGAAGACAGGACGTTCATTAAAAAGAACAGGGTTTAAACTCTATGGAAAAGCTCCCGGCACCATTAAAGCTCGAGCTAACCTGACAGAAGCAGAGATGGAGCGACAAAGTGTTTCAGTACATAGCAAAGAGATTAAGGCATGCCAAAGAAAATCTTGAGCCTTAAATCTGCAGTTTAAAGAGGCAAAGCACCAGTTTGAAGACCCCGAGGACCGATCAAAGGTCCTGAAAACAAGTAAAAGGTAACATCAGGGTTTATTCGTCAGCAGAATGTTTTTCCTCATCAAGTACAGGGCGTCCATACAGCTTTATTTAACACCCTATCCCTGAAGGAATTTCCACCCTGACAACAGTTCAAAACCACCAGAGCATTTATATGGCAGACTTTTGAGTAGTTTATTTTATTTTTGTTCAAATCACCAGGAGTACCATAGCCAAAACACGTCAAAGTCATATCCAAAAGAAGATCACTCTTTCATAAAGGGGTGACAGAGATTAAAGGCCCCGCGTTCAAACAGAATGGATTTTGGCCCCTTTCTTTTCAAGGGGTTAATACAGCATTTAGTTCTTCACCTACCTCTTTTGTTTCTCTTCAGCTATAAAACTCATAAATAAATATTGTATTGGTTGTTGATTGGATATCATTAGAGTGCAAGCAGTTCTCTTGAGACAAGTTCTATGTGTATAGTTGTAAGATAGGCTGAGGAAAATGTATTAAGACTGAATGACCAAGCTATTGGCTATGTTGTACCTAATTGGTGTTGATGTTTAATATGATAAGCACATTTCATTGGATCTGTTAGGGTCCCGTGATTTGGCCGATTGGATAGCCAAATGACGATGTAACATCAAACCAAGCTTTGGAGCCCAAGGACCTAGCCTTCCTGGACTCAGAGAGGGCTCTCTCTATAAGTGTAAAAGATGTCGGTGTGTTTACTTGCGATGTTCTGATATTAGGCTAGTTATGAAGTGTGTTTTTGGTTTTTTAGTTTTTAAGTTTGTGAGGGATGAAACTGATCAAATATATAAACTGGATGACAAGATGTAGATAAATTGGGCTATGGGGTCAAACAGATCAAGGAAGCTATGAAGTGATGATGTAAAGCTGCTGTAGGGCCGATTTGATTCACAGTAGAAGGGATCTCTGGGAAAAATGGATTAAATGGACAATAAGTTAGTGAAAGACAAGGGATTTCAAATGCAAACTAGTTAATAGCAGACATAAACATGTAATAGCAGGCCATTAATCATGCTAGGAATAACTATGAGCTAATCAATACATAAGAAATCAAACATTCAAGCCATACATAGAGGTATAAGACCCTCTAACTTCGGGAAAATAGCTATCAGACTTTGGAAAAACATATGAGACAAACTAACAACTCATAAACTATGCCGGAATGCCTAAACATAGTCTCTAAGTCATTGGGCACTTGGACAAATAAGTTTTCATAGTTTTAGGCAAAGGGCTAGATCGGGACTAGGCCTCCTTGGTTCAAAAAAATGATCAACAAATCAGTCAAAGAGAAAGTTTTATGGACAGAACTATGGGCAGCTGATAGGTAGGTAGGGCAAACCATACATCCTACTCAACATACATGGAACTGATGAATAAAACTTAGCAACAATACCTTAGATTACTAAAGAGCAACTAAGAATTCTTTAGCATAACTAAGGGAGAAGAAAACATCAAGCTATGAAGATTCGGGGATTTTGAGGTGCCTCCATGGGCATGTCTCAAAATCAATCTTTACTGATCTATAGCAGCAAGAAAAATGAAATATGAGTGAAAACTAGAAGACAAAACAACATTAAGAAGCACTATACCATTCTACCATGTCAAGGAATCCATCAACAAACCTTCAACATTCCTCAAAAGCATCCAAGAGGCAATCCAAACATCATAACTCAAGTGTATTCTTCAAAGCTCATATGACCAATGCATTAATTCTTCTCTCAAGTTCAGCCTCCGATTTACAATGAGAATCATGGGATAAATAGGCTAGAAGGAGGAAAACCTCATGGAGCAACTAGCTATCCCATTGGCCAAGTCAAAATATCTAAACTTGTCCTTGAGGCTTTGCAAAGCCCAAGGCACAAAATATCCCATAAAATATCTAAAAAACTGCTAAAAACGAAAATTATATTGACTTTACATGATTTTCCCATGATAAAAATAGCCTAACGCACATTTGGGAAAAGCAGATTTTTGGAGTTCAAAAATTGCAAAAATACTTCATATTTATGCCTGAAAAAGGTCCCCTGACTTGCTGGATTCAAATGGAAGCCTTCCCGATGTTGAAATGAGGCTCATGATCGCTCGTTGGAAAGATTTCTGTGTCTTCTTTCCAATGCAAGTGGAATCATCTCAATCTGATCTCTGAAAGTCCCTCAAAACTATACCTGTGTGCAAAAACCCAAAAATAGCAGGCTGCTGATAGGGCGGGCAGAATGTGCAAAATGAGGCTGTTTTTTTCCAATTTGGAGGGGCGAATGACATTCAAATGCCCTGAAAATCGCTGGAGAGCTGCTCATGAAATTATGGAATCCATTGGTATCACCCTCCTCCCTTGAAGACTCTTCAAACTGAAATGGCGCATTTATGAGTTTTTGGCGAAAACCCCAAAAATGCCAAAAAACCAAAAGTTTTCGAAACAGGCCCAAAATTGGCATGTGTGACCCTCAAGGGTCCATAGAGACATGTTCCGAAGCTGAAGCTAGAATATCGAGGGTTGATATGCTTTTTTCCTCTTTCCGTGCTAGGCACCTCTCCTTCAATTTCTTCAATTTTTCTTGTGCCACCTTCAATTTGCGCCTGGCGAATTGGTTTAGCTTCTGAAAGTGAAGGGTTCTCTTTCTCTGTAGCTCAAGATCCCTGTTTGCCTTCTCAAGCTTTGTCTCCAAATGCTGGTTAGCCCTTTCAAGCCAAGCTTCCTTGTTTTCCTCAATTTCCCGCTCAAGGAGGGTAGTGAGAGGAAAAGCTTCAAATTGAGCTTGTTCTTCAGCTTTCTGTTTCTCCAAGGCTCTCCTAAGCCCGGTGGTTCTAGGCCTCTTTTGCCTAGGCTGGTCCTCCTCCTCTTCATCATCAAATTCGCCAATAAGCTCTTCAATTCTTACTTGTGCCTTTTCTGCCTCCCATTTGTACTTGATGGCCCTTGCCTCATGAATGGCTGCATGAAACTTCATTTGTTTGTTCTCAACCTCCAAGAAATGATTGAAATTCCTTGCCCTTTGGAGATCTTCTTGTAACACCTCAATTTGCCCTTCTTTGTGAATGAGGAGATTTTCAAGGATGTGTGCCTCATTTTCGTTGTCATCGCTTGGGATAGGGATGACAGCTGATTTACCTCCATGCTTGGCGCTTTCTCCAACTGTACTTTTGCCTTTGAAGGCCAATCTAGCGCTCTTTCTCCTTGGCAGGCTAGGAGTTGTCTTTTTGGGCAATTTCCTCTTCTTAGGGACAGTTTTGGTCACCATTGAGGAGGCAGCTTCAGCTTGCTATCCTTCCTCAACATCTTGTCCAGCTTGTGGCTCAAAAGATGTTTCAATTGCTTGCTCAACCTGCTGCTCTTCAACCTCTGTCTGATGTTGTTCCTTTTCCTGTACTTGCTGCTGTTCCTCAACCTCTGTCTGCTACCCCTCTTCTTGAATTTGATGCTGTTCATCAACCTCTAGCTGCTGTCCAATGATATCCAACTGCTGCTGTCCCTCAAAATCTGGCTGCTGCTGCTCATCAACCTCCTGTTCTCCCTGTGGCTCAATGCCCTCTTCTTCTCCTTGTTTACTTGGCTGCCCAGTGGTCATCTTGAGTTTTTTAGGGGTAGGCCTACTAGATAGAGGCACTGGGCGATGGACAGGCTGAGTAGGAGACACATGAATAGGAGGGACAGTGGCGAAATCGGCATGGCTAATGAATAAATCCCATGAAACTCCTTTCTTCTCCAGCTGGTGTAAGAAGATGATCTTGATCAAGGAATGGTGAAAGAGAGAAGGGATTTGCGGAGATGGAGCTTTCTTTTGGACAGTAGTTGCCATTTTCTCTATGCTCTTGGACAAAAAGTATGGAAGGTTTAATTGCCTGCTCCTGGTAAAATGCATCAACAAGCGAACATGATAGGCAAATATTTGGCTAAACCTCCCTTCACAAGTGAAATATCTCATTATGGCCTTCATCAGTGGAGCATAACTGTCAAGAAGATAGGAGAAAGGGAAAATAGCAGTGATGGTTTCCCTATGTTCAGGTTTGATGAAAGGTTTATAATCCTCGAGATCAAGATGCGCTTGTTTAAACCACTTTTCACCATGATATGGGATCTTGGTAGCTTTGGATACATACCTTGGAGAGATTTTGAAGTCAAGACCTGCTAACTGGAAGTGTTTGTCCTTGAATCTCAAAGTGCACAAATGTGTAAGTGGCGAGAAACTCTTGACTCCCTCTATCCTCTGACAGAAATCAAGACAGCCTACCTCATGGAAATTGAAAAGTACTGAGGGATGAGCATTGATTTCTTCTATGGAGATAGGCTCATATCTCTTATGTTGTCCGCCTTTGTGATCTCGTTTTGGAGGCATTCTGTCTTTGAAATAAGCCTTGGAAGAGGTAAACTGCCTTCACTATATGAGGAATGCTCTGCTGGATTGAGACAGGCCACCAAACTGCTTGGACAGATATGGACACTGTGGTTTGGATGAAATGTAACAATGCTTCCTTGACTAAGCCCCCCTCAACACTTATTAACAACAGTTCTTCAAATCTGGATGCACTTCAGCTATGTATCCTTCTTAACAATGGAACTATGTGTAAGAACTGCTTTGTAGATTCTTTGTGCACAGTCTTGAACAAATCCCCTCTTGTGACTTTGTTAGAGGCCTGCTTACACTTGTATTTGGGTCTTCAACACCATACTTCAAAAATAATAACCCTGCTTTTTAGGTCATTTATCTTGAAAAACACCTCTGTTATCAGATTCCTGTAGGGACCATACAGTGGAAAGAAAGGATACTCTTTGGTTATGTGAAAAATTAGCCCACAGTGTTAAGGAAAAAACCTTTCACTTGTGACTTTTGAGAAGTCAATCGCCACCTTTATACATCTGGCCTCAATGTAAACTTGATCATCAACAAATGCCCAATCATCAACAACCCAGCCTTCTAGAAAATAGCCATGTTTCACCTTCAGAAAAATCTGTCCAACAATCTTCAGAATGATATAATGTAGTGTAATGAAAAGGCAGGCTTAGTTTAGGTGTAAAATAAGTGCAACAGTGGTTTTAGGAAACAAACTCTCTGCTCTGTGAGTTTAAAAAGTCCATCCATACATCTATACCCCTGCCTTTGATGTCAAAATCCACCATCAACCACCTCTGTCCTTTACTATGCTGTCATCTTTGGAAGTTCTCTGTCAACCAACCTTCAATAGTGAAAAACAGTGAAATAGGGGCAGATCTCTAGAAAAGACTTGCTGTGATAAGTGTTTTGGTACCCTGTTCTTTAGAAATGACCTTCCCTCGAAACATATTACAACCACAGTTCTTCAAAATGACACCATTCAGTGGAAGAAAAGCAGAGCTATGCTAGGTGATATATCAATGTACTATGGTTTTTAGAAAACACCCTCTTTTGCTTGTGAGTTTAAGATAGCCACCCAAATACCTGTACCTCTGTTTTAATGTCAAATTTCAAACACTAACAAACTGTTCTTCAGAAAAAGGCCCCTTTCTTTGTGAAGTTTAGAAAACACCCTCTTTTGCTTGTGAGTTTAAGAAAGCCACCCAAATACCTGTACCCCTGTTTTAATATCAAATTTCAAACACTAACCAACTGTTCTTTAGAACAAGGCCCCTTTCTTTGTGAAGTTTTTTAAGAGAACAAAAACTGCTTTTGTACTCCTGCCTCCAGAGCTAGAAAAACATCAATTAAATCTGCCCTTCAATGTAACATTCACCCACAGAAAACTCTCTGTCAACAATTTTCCACAATGATGTAATACAGTGCAAGGGAAGACAGACCTAGCTTGGGCGAAAAAATCATTGCACACAGTAGTCTAGTCAATACATTCTTTGTTTGTGAGTTTTGAGATATACACCACTACACTTTATACCCTTGCCTCCAAGGTTTAAACTCTCATTAACAACCTCGGCCCTCTTAAATTACCTCATCTCACTGTGTAGGAAACTGCGTTTGTTTTTTTAGCAAACTAGCAAGGTACGGGATTTTAAAATAGTTTTATCACTTATCAACACCTTGCACACGATGGGAGCTCATAAAAATACCTTGAAATTAGTGGATGCTCGCTTGAGAGGGTGCAAGAAAAACTGGACAGCTTGAAAAATGGGCGCGGCAACCTCTGGAGAAAACCCGTCGCGCCGGAGGAAGGTGTCGGGTGGACTTGTCATGCGGTCGGGCGGCCACCTACAGGCATGTCGCGCCCGCCTACAGGCACGTCGCGCCGACGTTAAAAACCTTCACAAAACGATGCCCGCACGTCGCGCCAAGTTCCAGCACGTCGCGCGCCTAAACCAAAGGCAAAACCTCACTTGTTTGAAAACACGTTGGGGACGCTGAGCCGCGTAACTGGTTTTTTTGATTCACAAGACTTACTACCTCTTCTATTTCATTCCTTTGATACTTCCTCAACGGTTGGAAAGTATTCAAAAAAAAGAATCATGGCTATTTTTTGAACATAGTGAAGCTTTTCGGTCAAACAGTGGCAATTCTTTAAATGATACAAAAATGTGTTTGTATCAAGTTGTTCCTTTTAAACAGTGATAGTTCATCACATTTGCTTTGCCTATTCATGAAGTTACATACCTGTTCTTGTAAGAGAGACATTTCAAAACCTCGACTTTGTCCCTCTTTTTGGCATTTTAGGTGACAATGTCAACAAAAGAAAAGGTCATTCAAAAACTGTTAAAGGTATTTGAAAGCTGCCTTATCACTTACAGGAGACCACTGGTGCCCTTGCAATCAGTTTAACAATCTTGGTCCTTAGGTGATTTACAGGTTTCCTTCTGGACTGTAAGTGTCTTCTTCTAGCTGTTTCTTTTTATAACATGATTCTCTGCTTTACAACTCACTGTGCCACATCCCTGTCACTGCTTTTGCTATACTGTATCTTTGTGCTGAAACTGTCCTTTGGGATGATGACCATTGTGTCTGTTTTAGGGAACATAAACAGTGATAATTCATCAAAAACAAATTCCTTCTGCCTAATCATAAGATCATATACCCATTTGCCTCCTCATTTCAAAAGACAAACTTGTAAAATATGAAAACAGGGCTTTTTGGCACACAGTCTTTATTCTGTTCTGATCAGTATATTAAACCCCTTTTTGTCAATAGCACCATTTCATGACTGGACTATGTTCACTGCCTCCCTCTCTTGGTGATTGCTAGCAAAGAAAGGCTATTTCATAATGCACCAAAAATATTTGAAAAGTTGTAAACACCCCTTCCTGAAAGGCGCCTCTTTGGACCTTTGATATAGGACATTGTTTTGTTACTTGACCTTTCCTTAAGGAAACAATCCTCTTTTTGGTATCAGTGGCACACATATGTTCAAAACCTTCTCTTTGTCTATTCATAGCATTGCATACCGGTCATCATGCATTTTATGACTCAACCTTGGTCACTGTTTTACTTTCCCAGTGATAAATTGCTGCTTCTAGGTGTTTCACAAGTTTTTCTCTGGACTGTAAATACACTTTTTAGGTTGCATCCTTTCACCCTAGACTTCTTTGTTTGCTCAGAAGGATTTCCCTTGATTTCTGGATAGGTGATCATGGAATGTCTTTAACCCTTTTTAAGTCAACTGCTGCTTTGGCATTCATAGCATACAATATGTTCAATACCTTCTCCTTTCAACTAAATGTACTGTCCGACAGGTAGTTCTTAAAAATAGGAGTATCAGTATCTTAACATTATCAGAACTGTCATTCATCTGTGTAGTGACCTTGTTTCAGTCTTTGGTGTCCTTCCACTGCTTTCTAGCATCAATCAGTTTCAGCACCCTGCAGTAGTTTTGGCCCTCTACTCATGTATGGAGGAGGCTCTTCCTCGGGCAAATGTGGTGGTAAGTAAACCATTTGAACAACACCAATCTTAGCATCTTCACTTGCAAGCCTCACTGTGTTTTTAGAAGAAACCCTAGCCAGAGTAATACTGTCTCCCTGCATTTTCCTAAGGGTGAATTAGACATTTGGCTTGTTCATCTCATGATGGATTATTTTAACAAACAACCTTTGTGACTATGAAGGTCAGTGCTTCCTTGAAAAAACCAAGCATTTTCTCCTGCCTGTGTAATGGCACTGATTATCATCTGTTATATTTGATCTTGTGGATAGACAGGGTTCTTATGCTTTGGAATGTTTACTGATGACAGGTCCTCCTAGAGTTCAACAATCCATATGGTTTGCAAGTTTGAGATGAGCTCCTTTATCAGGCCAAACTCCCTTTTCCTTTGAGTTTATCATATTTCCACTACATTCCTGTTATGATCATTAGCCATTTTCATAAAACCTGGAGTCTTTGTTTCATTTGTTTCAGCTCAAGACAAACCTGGATCTTTGCCACCTTCTGAGTCAATACTGGCCTGCGCCCTATGCTTATGGATGAAGGAGGCGCCCTAACCCTCTGCTTGTAATGAAGGAGGTTCTGGGCCTTGACAATTTACCATTTAGCTGAGACAGTGGCGACCCTTTCTTACTGTGATTTTCATGCTGGAAAGAGCTGTAAGGTCCTGATGAGTGACCTTTGTTTTGCAGCTTCATCTCAGGCTCATAATACACTTAGAAGCAGTTGTTCCTCTAACTGTAAACTCAAACACTTACTCCATGAGATGAAATATATATTTCCTGTCCTTGTAGAACCATAGAACATAGTGAAAAACCTACTAGTCAGCTTGAGAATGGGCTTCATGCAGTGCTGAGACCTAGGGAATATGAGTGGCGTGACTTAAGGCTGTTTGTCAACTTCATTTGCAAACTAAGGGATCAGTCATGGTAGGTCTGCTGCAGATGGGGGCTTTTTTGGCTTTTTGATGATTGCCAAAGGTGAAATGTCCTAAACGCCACTTCCTAACATAGGGTAGGCTTCTGAAACAGATGTGGATTTGCCTTTTAAGGCTGATGGGCAGGTTAATAAGGCTGAGGTTAGATAGGATTGTTGACAAGGAGGTTGTGGTTTTGCTAGGGGTGGACTGAATAGGTAGAAAGGCGAAAGAAAGTTTTGGGAGGGTTTTCTGGATGACATATTGACATAAGGAAATCAGTTTCTAGAAAACTTAGCTGAAGATATAGTCATCACTAACATGTAAAAAATACTGATGGCTAACAGTGGCTCCATTTGGGGAGGGCAGCTCCTCGTCAGGAGGTGTCCAGAATTCAGATTTTTGGATTATAAAGACCAGTGCTTTGTCCATTGGCGCAAAATTTACCCTTCTCTTGATGTTATTTCTAGAAAGTGTCAGCATGATTAACATCAATGATACTTCTACCTACCCCACTATCTTTCCTAACATTTTTTCTTGTCTTTGGCGCATTTGAACTAGCAGCCTTTTGAAAATGCATATTTTTATTTTTGCAAAATGAACCTATCTATTTCTACTCTTATATCTGCCGGGAGTTCAGATTAAACTGATGAACTCCTTCATTTCTCTACCTAAAACTAGATCAACTGTCAAGATTAAGCATTTTGACAGGATTTCATTCTCTAATCTACAACATGAAATTGAAAAATGATCAAATCAGGATTAGGCAGTCTGATTTGTCATGCATTTGCGGCATAAAAGACAAGCTGCACACAAATGTTATTCTGCAACAAAAGTAAACTAGACAAGCGGGCTTAAGATGTACCATATATTTTTCATCCCTCGCTTCTCTCTTTGGTTCTGTTTTAGGCATGTGGAACCAGAATCTCTCCCTAATCTAAGCTCTGTGATAAGTCAATCTTACACAATGTTGACTATCTTGACACTCACTAACTTATCAGCAAACAAATTTAAACATGCTCAGCTATGATTAGGCTAGATAGCTGAACAAGACATTGAAGCACTAGTAGCGGCATTTAGACTTGCTCGCTTTCCGAAAGACTATTTTTTGGAACATGTGACTTTGTTCTATCTTCACTTGCCCTCTTTTCTGCTTTTTACTGTTTTTGACTTTCCTATCTTTTACTGTTTTTGATTTTTCTATTTTTTCAATATTTCAAACAATGGTATGTACAATGACTGAAAGTACCTCAAACTCAAAAATCTTGGAAATGACGGAATTTCAGCAGCTTATCCTCGTAAGGATCTCCTCTCACCCTAGGCCCACTTAACTCTTGAAAAGAAAAATTTGGGAAATTTTCTCTCTCTAACATGACATAGGGATTCATGCAAGAATCTCTAAACAGCCCGGTATCCTCCCTCTGTACCTCTCTGAATATCTGATTTCCACTCCTTTCTTTGTTGTATGCTTTCTTCAGGTAATGTATGTACTCTTGATAGTTCTTGAAATAGATAGTGACATCATCAAGGTATGTAACAACACAGAAATTTAACACTGGGAACATGGCTTTCATGAACAGATTTCTGATATTGGGTGGTTTAGCAATTTTGAACTTGAAATCAGATTTACCTCCCGCAAACTGGAAAAAATCTTTAAGTTGTCTACTTTGTAAAGGAATTTGATGATTATGATTTGAAAGATGATCTTGTAAGAATACATCATTAGAAACATTTTCAAATGGTGAATCGCGATCTTGAGTAGAAAAAACATGATTTTTGTTATATGGAAATGCAGTATCATTTCTAAAATCAAAGTAGATTCTGTGGCCATTATTTTTCTCCTTGATCATTTCAGTTTGTTTCAGTTTGCTGTGTTTGTTTCTGTTAAAGTTGTTCTTTGGGGAAAAGGTAGTGATACAATGTTTTCCCTTGTTTTTCCTGTAGAAACTAGTATTTTGCATGAGATTCCTGATTTTAGCCTTTCTAAGTTCTTCCTGAAAAGACAACATATGAGCCAATTTCAGTAGTTCAGGTATGCCGGGATTATAACTGTCATCCTTGCTCATAAAAAGTTTATTTGGAATTTTCTCAAGATGTTGAGCTACTGAGGTTATAGTCAAAGCTTTATTTGCAGTAGGAGGGTCACATGATGGTAGTTCTTTGAGGTATGGCAGAAACATCAAACTCCCTTTCTCCCGGGTTCCAAATAGGTTTATGATGTGAAGGTCTTCTAAAGCTTTTACCCGGAAGAAATTTCCACAAGTTACTGCTGGCATTTGATTAAAGCTAGAGCAATTTGCTTGATAGTACATGAGAGTTTGTGCTTCTTGCTCTAATCCTACTTGGGAGAGAGGAAACTTACTTTCTTCAAGGAACAGCTGTTCATGATCAAGGTAGTTTTGAGTGTCCAGCTCATCATAAGGCACCAAGGACAACTGATGTGGTGGATCTAAGTCTATATCAGCTTCTTCTGACTCTTCCTCCAATTTTACATCAATATGCATAATGAAAGAGTTTAAGTCGGAGCGCAAAGAACACATTGGAATGTTATCGGGCCTATCTTGACTGCTAATCATGTATTTCATGTGTGATTCACGGTAGAGTATCCTGGTCTGACCAAACACAGGAATGGTGGCATATGACATGTCTAGTTGGATATTCCCTTGTAGTTTGGCTCCCCAAGATCTGGAGAGAAGCATCCCGTACTTGGGAGGAATATCTGCCACTACTATATCCATGATTAGATGTTTTGCGGGTATTTGGGCCAGACTAAAACAAAGGTCCTTGATCAAACCTAGGCATTGGACTCTGCTTGAATCAAATGAATATAAGTCTTTGTATGGTCTTGTGATTTCCAAGCCTAATCTTTCCATTACTACCTTCGGCATAAGATTATGCGAGGCGCCGGAGTCCAGCATGGCATTGTGGAGGATTTGGTCGTGGATATTTAAGCTAATGTAAAATGGAAGAGTAGCTCCCTCTTGGAACTTTCCCTCTATCTTTGGACCAAACAATACTTCAGGAATGTCATCAGTGAGATTAACAGTGTTTGCATCATTCCCTAGATTTAGGACCTTTAGTACTTGGGATTTATAAGAGTTTTGGGCAATGAGTTCAGTAAGAGGCATGGTGATTTTGATCTTAGCGATTTCGCCTTCAAAGCTAAAAGGCACTTGAAGTTTAGATATGTTTGTTTCAGCTTTTTCAGTTAAGACCTTGTCTATGTTTTGAGCTTGTTGGCCTTGTTTAGGGATTTTGTTTGCCATAGTTGTTTTGGTGACCTTTGTAGAAGTATCAGGAGTATATGTGATAGGACTAGTTTGGGTAACTTTAGCTTGGCTTTGATCAGCCTTTTCAACCTTGATTTTGTCACTGCTTGGTGCTTTTTTGAGGATGGTATCTGGAGCTTTAGCAGTATCAGAGTTACCTCTCTTGACATTATCTTGGTTTCTTTTGCTTCTAAGGTCATATTGCCCGTGGGCTTCTTCAATAGCATTTTGAAACTCTATGGCAGGGTCATCAAGATCCTCATAATTGGTCTCATCTTGATCAGGCGAAAAGAAGGCTTGTTCCTCTTCGGTGAGGTACACCTCACCTTCATTGTCAGACCCTATGAGGTTTAAATGATGTTCATCAATAGGTTCTGAGTCCCTATCATCTTCTTCTACATAGTTTTCATTGAATGGTGGCCTGATCTGTTGGTCATTATCCCTCGGTCTGTTTTGGGGCTGTTCCCTCCTAAAGTTTTGGTTTCGGTTTCTGATTGGAGGGTTTGGCTGGTTGTCCCTAACAGGAGCTTTTTCATTGATCTTTTCCCACATTTTAGCCATGGATTTGACTAAGTCATCTATTCTGGGATCTAGGGAAGGTGATGAAGTAGAAAACTCATCTCTATATGTGACCTTTCTTTCCGATCTAGTTCTAGCTCTTTTTTCAGCTAAGTTGGCATCTGCTTTTATGGCTATTTGTTGCATTTCTTCCAAGGTGGGGGGATCCTTATCTCTCAAATGATATGTCATGTCCGGATCAAAACCCTCAGGAAATTTTGCCAAAGCTAAACCAAGTGGAGGTTTGAAATGAGGTGGGAGGGAGTTATATACACTGTTGAACCTAGTACAGTAAGCTTGGACACTTTCTCCATTTTCCCGTTTTAGATTGTTATATTCTGACAGGATTTGAATGGGGTTTCTTCGGATTTCCCACCTATTTCTGAAGATTTGATGCAGTTCTGGGATATCATTGATACTGTTTGGAGCTAAGCTTTTGAACCATGCTTTGGGTTCACCACCAAGACTTTGGGAAAATATTCTCATTCGGACAGTCTCGTCTTGTACCTCTAGGTATTCATAAGCATCAGTCATTCTACTTATATGCTGTTGAGGTGTGGTGGTGTCTTCTCCAGTAAAGTGTGGGATTTTGTCTTGATATTTGTTTGGGAGAGGAGCCAAGGGTGGTGGCAACACCAAAGGTGCGTACCAGGCTGCCATGACTGGAGCTAGTGGATGATGTACAAGATGAGGACTAGTGGGCTGAAATGAAGTGGTTTGAACAGTGGTGGTTTGACCAGGTGTGGCGGATGAACTTGGACTAGTGATCTGGTTTTGAGCAGATCTGGGATGATAAGAGCCGAACTGATAGAGAAGCTGGAAATCAGGAGGAGTGGTGGGTGAAGCTTCTCTAATAGGACTCTGTGGGGGGTTTAGGGGTTCAAGATCGTCAAAGTTAATCTTACTATATGATTTGCTTCTGGGAAGAGCTTGTGATGACTCTAGCTCAAAAGGTGAATCTAGTAGGATAGTGCGATGTTTAGGTACAGATCTTGCTCTACGGATGGATCTATCGGTAGCTAGATGATCAGTTTCAGAAGCTTGCCACAGAATCTTCTCTGGGTCATCTACTATGATAGGGGGATTTAGGTCTGGATGCGATCTGGTATTGATTCTTCGGGAAGCCAGATTTTAGATCCAGAGTTTTAGAGAGAATGGTATTGGTGAATGTTCTGGATGAGTGATTTTTCTAAAGTTATACTAAGGCGAAGGATGGTCAAAAGTAAAAGGATGGATTAGTGGAGTCGCCAGGTGGAAATGGATTGTTTTTGTGAAGATAGCTATGGTCCACCACCAAGACTAATCTGAGAATGTTTTGGATTTTCTGAATTTATGTGCAGCCTATGGTTTAAAGTATCCTAGACTTGTTTCAACACTTTGCTAGGGTGATGAGAACAAAAAGAGTTTACTCTAAATGGGTCTATGGACTGCTTGCTTGTTTATAATACCTAAGGACCAAAAAGTCTATAAGAGTTTGCTGGACTATTATGTACTCAGTGTCTTACCATCTCCCGCTATGTTAGTGAGTGATGGGGAAGGTCTATCGGATGGAATTCTAAAATTTAGCAAGGTAGTAAGGCTTACTAGAAGTTAGTGGAGTCGCCAGGTGGATTTTTAGTTGTTTTGAGGTATATTTGTATGGTCCACCACCAATACTAACAAAAACCAATCTAAGGGAGTATTTTTGGGGTTTTTTGAGTTTTATGCGCCTATAAGGTTTGGAAAGGTTTTCTATAACTGACTCATCATTTTGCTAAGATGGTGAAGGAGCTATTTTCTACCTTTCAAACAATCTCTAAGTTTACTAAACTTGATTGAGACTTCAGGAGTTACTAAGTTGTACTTAGATTGTCACTAACTCGGAAGGTCCTACTGTGAGTGTCACTATGATAGTGAGCAGTGGGATAAGTCAATCAGATAGTATTCTCAAAGGTTTCTAAAGATGAGGGAAACTAAGCTTTTAATCACTCAAAGTCCCACCGTGATCGCCATTATGTTAGGGTCCCGTGATTTGGCCGATTGGCTAGCCAAATGACGATGTAACATCAAACCAAGCTTTGGAGCCCAAGGACCTAGCCTTCCTGGACTCAGAGAGGGCTCTCTCTATAAGTGCAAAAGATGTCGGTGTGTTTACTTGCGGTGTTTTGATATTAGGCTAGTTATGAAGTGTGTTTTTTGGTTTTTTTAGTTTTTAAGATTGTGAGGGATGAAACTGATCAAATACATAAACTGGATGACAAGATGTAGATAAATTGGGCTATGGGGTCAAACAGATCAAGGAAGCTATGAAGTAATTATGTAAAGCTGCTGTAGGGCCGATTTGATTCACAGTAGAAGGGATCTCTGGGCAAAATGGATTAAATGAACAATAAGTTGGTGAAAGACAAGGGATTTCAAGTGCAAACTAGTTAATAGCAGACATAAACATGTAATAGCAAGTCATTAATCATGCTAGGAATAACTATAAGCTAATCAATACATAGAAATCAAACATTCAAGCCATACATAGAGGTATATGACCCTCTAACTTCGGGAAAAGGCTATCAGACTTTGGGGAAAACACATGAGACAAACTAACAACTCATAAACTATGCCGGAACGCCTAAAAATAGTCTCTAAGTCATTGGGCACTTGGACAAATAAGTTTTCATAGTTTTAGGCAAAGGGCTAGATCGGGACTAGGCCTCCTTGGTTCAACAAGATGATCAACAAATCAGTCAAAGAGAAAGTTTTTATGGGCAGCTTGTAGGTAGGTAGGGCAAACCATACATCCTACTTAACATACATAGAACTGATGAATAAAACTTAGCAACAATACCCTAGGTTACTAAAGAGCAGCTAAGAATTCTTTAGCATAACTAAGGGAGAAGAAAACATCAAGCTATGAAGATTCAGGGATTTTGAGGTGCCTCCATGGGCATGTCTCAAAATCAATCTTTACTGATCTATAGCAGCAAGAAAATGAAATATGAGTGGAAACTAGAAGACAAAACAATATTAAGAAGCACTATACCATTCTACCATGTCAAGGAATCCATCAACAAGCCTTCAACATTCCTCAAAAGCATCCAAGAGGCAATCCAAACATCATAACTCAAGTGTATTCTTCAAAGCTCATATGACTAATGCATTAATTCTTCTCTCAAGTTCAACCTCTGATTTACAATGAGAAACATGGGATAAATAGGCTAGAAGGAGGAAAACCTCATGGAGCAACTAGCTATCCCATTGGCCAAGTCAAAATATCTAAACTTGCCCTTGAGGCTTTGCAAAGCCCAAGGCACAAAATATCTAATAAAATATCTAAAAAATTGCTAAAAACGGAAATTATATTGACTTTACATGATTTTCCCATGATAAAAATAGCCTAACGTACATTTGGGAAAAGCAGATTTTTGGAGTTCAAAAATTGCAAAAATACTTCATATTTATGCCTGAAAAAGGTCCTCTGACTTGCTGGATGCAAATGGAAGGCTTCCTGATGTCGAAATGAGGCTCATGATGGCTCGTTGAAAGCTTTCTCGTGTCTGATATCAATGCAAGT
Organism: Pinus albicaulis; assembly: GCA_034641835.2. Taxonomy (NCBI): domain Eukaryota; kingdom Viridiplantae; phylum Streptophyta; class Pinopsida; order Pinales; family Pinaceae; genus Pinus; species Pinus albicaulis. The sequence goes on from CM076577.1 coordinate 1,376,602,207, forward strand.
GGGAATCATGTTTAACCGATCTCTCAAAGTCCTTGAAATCACACTCCAGGTAAAACCCAAAAAAATAGTAAAAACAATACAGGCTGCACGTGCAAAATGAGGTCATACAATTTAGGAGGGGCTAATGACATTCAAATGCCCTCAAAATCACCGGGAGAGCTGTCGCAGAAATTATGGAATCCACTTCAGACACCCTCTCCTCCCTTGACGATCCTTTCAACCGAAATGGCGTATTTATGAGTTTTTGGCGAAACTTAAAAAATGCCAAACCGCAAGTTAAACAGCCCAAAATTATGTACGACCCCTGCTGGTCCATAGAGATATGTTCCAAAGCTGAAGTTGTGAAATATTTCATGGCTGATATGTTGCTTTTTCCGTGCTAGGCGCCTCTCCTTCATTTTCTTCAATTTTTCTTGTGCTACCTTCAATTTGCGCCGGGCGAATTGGTTTAGCTTCTGAAAGTGAAGTGTTCTCTTTCTCTGTAGCTCGAGATCCCTGTTTGCCTTCTCAAGCTTGGTCTCCAAATGCTGGTTAGCCCTCTCAAGCCAAGCTTCCTTGTTTTCCTCAATTTCCCGCTCAAAGAGGGTAGTGAGAGGAAAAGTTTCGAATTGAGCTTGTTCTTCAGCCGTCTGTTTCTCCAAGGCTCTCCTAAGCCCGATGGTTCTAGGCCTCTTTCACCTAGGCTGGTCCTCCTCTTCTTCATCATCGAATTCGCCAATAAGCTCTTCAATTCTTACTTGCGCCCTTTCTGCCTCCTTTTTGTACTTGATGGCCCTTGCCTCATGAATGGCTGCATGAAACTTCATTTGTTTGTTCTCAACCTCCAAGAAATGATTGAAATTCCTTGCCCTTTGGAGATCTTCTTGTAACACCTCAATTTTCCCTTCTTTGTGAATGAGGAGATTTTCAAGGATGCGTGCCTCATTGTCGCTGTCATCGCTTGGGATAGGGATGACAGCTGATTTACCTCCATGCTTGGCGCTTTCTCTAACTGTACTTTTGCCTTTGAAGGCCAATCTAGTGCTCTTTCTCCTTGGTAAGCTAGGAGTTGTCCTTTTGGGCAATTTCCCCTTCTTAGGGACAGTTTTGGTCACCATCAAGGAGGCAGCTTCAGCTTGCTGTCCTTCCTCAACATCCTGTCCAGCTTGTGGCTCAAAAGATGTTTCAATTGCTTGCTCAACCTGCTGCTCTTCAACCTCTGTCTGCTGCTGTTCCTCTTCCTGAATTTGATGCTGTTCCTCATCCTCTAGCTGCTGCTGTTCCTCTTCCTGAATTTGATGCTGTTCATCAACCTCTAGCTACTGTCCAATGATACCCAACTGCTGCTGTCCCTCAAAATCTGGCTGCTGCTGCTCATCAACCTCCTTTTCTCCCTGTGGCTCACTGCCCTCTTCTTCTCCTTGTTTGCTTGGCTGCCCAGTGGTCATCTTGAGTTTTTTAGGGTTAGGCCTACTAGATAAAGGCACTGGGCGATGGACAGGCTGAGTAGGAGACACATGAACAGGAGGGACAGTGGCGAAATCGGCATGGCTAATGAATAAATCCCATGAAACTCCTTTCTTCTCCAGCTGGTGTAAGAAGATGATTTTGATCAAGGAATGGTGAAAGAGAGAAGGGATTTGCTGAGGTGGAGCTTTCTTTTGGACAGTAGCTGCCATTTTCTCTATGCTTTTGGACAAAAAGTATGGGAGGTTTAATTGTCTGCTCCTGGTAAAATGCATCAACAAGCGAACATGATAGGAAAATATTTGGCTAAACCTCCCTTCACAAGTGAAATATCTCATTATGGCCTTCATCAGTGGAGCATAACTGTCAAGAAGATAGGAGAAAGGAAAAATAGCAATGATGGTCTCCCTATGTTCCGGCTTGATGAAAGGTTTATAATCCTCCAGATCAAGATGCGCTTGTTTAAACCACTTTTCACCATGATATGGGATCTTGGTAGCTTTGGATACATACCTTGGAGAGATTTTGAAGTCAAGACCTGCTAACTAGAAGTGTTTGTCCTTGAATCTCAAAGCGCACAAATGTGTAAGTGGCGAGAAACTCTTGACTCCCTCTATCCTCTGACAGAAATCAAGACAGCCTACCTCATGGAAATTGAAAAGTACTAAGGGATGAGCATTGATTTCTTCTATGGAGATAGGCTCATATCTCTTATGTTGTCCGCCTTTGTGATCTCGTTTTGGAGGCATTCTGTCTTTGAAATAAGCTTTGGAAGAGGCAAACTGCCTTCACTATATGAGGAATGCTCTGCTGGATTGAGACAGGCCACCAAACTGCTTGAACAGATATGGACACTGTGGTTTGGATTAAATGTAACAATTCTTCCTTGAATAAGCCCCCTCTACACTTATTAACAACAGTTCTTCAAATCTGGATGCACTTCAGCTATGTATCCTTCTTAACAATGGCACTATGTGTAAGAACTGCTTTGTAGATTCTTGGTGCACAGTCTTGAACAAATCCCCTCTTGTGACTTTGTTAGAGGCCTGCTTATACTTGTATTTGGGTCTTCAACACCAAACTTCAAAAATAATAACCCTGCTTTTTAGGTCATTTAGCTTGAAAAACACCTCTGTTAGCAGATTCCTGTAGAGACCATACAGTGGAAAGAAAGGATACTCTTTGGTTATGTGAAAAATTAGCCCACAGTGTTAAGGAAAACACCTTTCACTTGTGACTTTTGAGAAGTCAATCGCCACCTTTATACATCTGGCCTCAATGTAAACGTGATCATCAATAAATGCCCAATCATCAACAACCCAGCCTTCTAGAAAATAGCCCTGTTTCACCTTCAGAAAACTCTGTCCAACAATCTTCAGAATGATATAATGTAGTGTAATGAAAAGGCAGGCTTAGTTTAGGTGTAAAATAAGTGCAACAGTGGTTTTAGGAAACAAACTCTCTGCTCTGTGAGTTTAAAAAGTCCATCCATACATCTATACCCCTGCCTTTGATGTCAAAATCCACCATCAACCACCTCTGTCCTTTACTATGCTGTCATCTTTGGAAGTTCTCTGTCAACCAACCTTCAATAGTGAAAAACAGTGAAATAGGGGCAGATCTCTAGAAAAGACTTGCTGTGATAAGTGTTTTGGTACCCTGTTCTTTAGAAATGACCTTCCCTCGAAACATATCACAACCACAGTTCTTCAAAATGACACCATTCAGTGGAAGAAAAGCAGAGCTATGCTAGGTGATATATCAATGTACTATGGTTTTTAGAAAACACCCTCTTTTGCTTGTGAGCTTAAGAGAGCCACCCAAATACCTGTACCCCTGTTTTAATATCAAATTTCAAACACTAACCAACTGTTCTTCAGAAAAAGGCCCATTTCTTTGTGAAGTTTTAAGAGAACAAAAACTTCTTTTATACTTCTGCCTCCAGAGTTAGAAAAACATCAATTAAATCTGCCCTATCCACCCTTAGAAAAACTCTCTGTCAATCAATTCTCCACAATGATATAATATAGTGCAAGGGAGGAGCAGACTTAGCTTTGGTGAAAAAACAGTGTAACAGTAATTCAGACCATATACTCTTGGCTTGTGAGTTGTGAGATATGCACCAATACATTCTATAACCCTGCCTTCAAGGTTTAAACTCTCATTAACAACCTCGGCCCTCTTAAATTACCTCATCTCACTGTGTATGAAACTGCGTTTGTTTTTTTAGCAAACTAGCAAGGTACGGGATTTTCAAACAGTTTTATCACTTATCAACACCTTGCACACGATGGGAGCTCATAAAAATACCTTGAAATTAGTGGATGCTCGCTTGAGAGGGTGCAAGAAACCCTGGTCAGCTTGAAAAATGGGCGCGGCAACCTCTGGAGAAAACCCGTCGCGCCGGAGGAAGGTGTCGGGTGGACTTGTCGTGCGGTCGGGCGGCCACCTACAGGCACGTCGTGCCCGCCTACAGGCACGTCGCGCCGACGTTAAAAACCTTCACAAAACGACGCCCAGGCACGTCGCGCCTAACTCCAGGCACGTCGCGCCACCTTAAACCAGTGCAGAAAAACTCAATTCGCTTGAAAACACGTTGTGATGCTCGGGAGCTGCGGCAATTGGTTTTTTTTGATTTCACAAGTGACTTACTACTCCTCTATTTCATTCCTTTGATACTCCCTCAACGGCTATATTCAAAAAAATAAAGACCCTATGGCTATTTTTGAACATAGTGAAGCTTTTCGTTCAAACAGTGGCAATTCTTTAAATGATACAAAAATGTGTTTGCATCAAGTTGTTCCTTTTAAACAGTGATAGTTCATCACATTTGCTTTGCCTATTCATGAAGTTACATACCTGTTCTCATAAGAGAGACATTTCAAAACCTCGACTTTGTCCCTCTTTTTGGCATTTTAGGTGACAATGTTAACAAAAGAAAAAGGTCATTCACAAACTGTCAAAGGTATTTGAAAGCTGCCTTATCACTTATAGGAGACCATCGGTGCCCTTGCAATCAGTTTAACAATCTTGGTCCCTAGGTGATTTACAGGTTTCCTTCTGGACTGTAAGTGTCTTCTTCTAGCTGTTTCTTTTTATAACATGATTTCCCTTCTAAGTATAAATCTCCATCGTATATATCCTCACATATCATCGCTTTATACATCAGATTTTTTGTGTATGTCTCGTCTTTTTAGGATGATGACCATTGTGTCTGTTTT